>JAJPUD010012013.1:0-42539 GCA_023553655.1 Myrmecobius fasciatus
ATTCCAAAAGCTGGGGTCTTTGGGTTTATCAAACACTAAATTGTTAAGGTTATTGCCTAGATTGTCCTGATAACCTATCCTGTACCACTGATCGACTGCTCTATTCCTTAGCCAGTACCAAACAGTTTTGATGACTGCTGCTTTATAATATAGTTTTAGATCTGGTACAGCAAGGCCACCTTCATCTGCCTTTTTTTTCATTAATTCCCTTGAAATCCATGACCTTTTGTTCTTCCAAATGAACTTTGCTACTATTTTTTCTAGATCTGTAAAATAATTTCTTGGGAGTTTGATTGGTATGGCACTAAATAAGTAGATTAATTTGAGTAGTATTGTCATTTTTATTATGTTCGCTCTGCCTACCCATGAGCACTTAATGTTTTTCCAATTGATTAGGTCTGATTTTATTTGTGTGGAAAGTGTTTTGTAATTTAGTTCGTATAGTTTCTGACTTTTCCTTGGCAGATAGATTCCCAAATATGTTATCCTATTATCTGTTATTTGGAATGGAATTTCTTTTTGTATCTCTTGCTGCTGAACTTTGTTGGTAATATATAAAAATGCTGATGATTTATGTGGATTAATTTTGAATCCTGCAACTTTGCTAAATTTGTGAATTGTTTCTAGTAGTTTTTTAGTTGAGTCTCTAGGGTTCTCTAAGTATACCATCATGTCATCTGCAAAAAGTGATAATTTGGTTTCTTCATTACCTACTCTGATTCCTTTTATCTCTTTTTCTTCTCTTATCGCTAAAGCTAACATTTCTAATACAATATTAAATAGTAATGGTGGCAGTGGGCAGCCTTGTTTCACTCCTGATCTTATTGGGAATGGTTCTAGTTGGTCTCCATTACATATGATGCTTGCTGATGGTTTTAAATAGATGCTACTGATCATTTTAAGGAAAAGCCCACTTATTCCTATACTCTCTAGTGTTTTTAATAGGAAAGGGTGTTGGATTTTATCAAATGCTTTTTCTGCATCTATTGAGATAATCATGTGGTTTTTGTTAGTTTGGTTATTAATATAATTAATTATTCTGATAGTTTTCCTAATATTGAACCAGCCCTGCATCCCTGGTATAAATCCTACTTGGTCATAGTGTACTATCCTGGGGATGACTTTCTGTAATCTCATTGCTAATTATCTTATTTAAAATTTTTGCATCAATATTCATTAGGGAAATTGGTCTATAGTTTTCTTTCTCTGTTTTCACCCTACCTGGTTTAGCTATCAGCACCATATCAGTCTCATAGAAGGAATTTGGCAGTATACCTTCTGTCCCTATTTTCTCAAATAGTTTGTATAGTATTGGAATTAATTGTTCTTTGAATGTTTGGTAGAATTCACATGTAAATCCATCTGGCCCTGGAGATTTTTTCTTAGGGAGTTGGTTAATAGCTTGTTCTATTTCTTTTTCTAATGTGGAGCTATTTAAATAATTTATATCCTCTTCTGTTAACCTGGGCAATCTATATTTTTGTAGATGTTCCTCCATTTCATTTAGATTATCAAACTTACTGGCATAAAGTTGGGCAAAGTAACTCCTAATTATTGCTCTAATTTCTTCTTCATTGGGGGAAAGTTTTCCCTTATCATTCTTGAGACTAACAATTTGATTTTCCTCTTTCCTTTTTCTTATCAAATTAACTAAAGGCTATCTATTTTGTTGGTTTTTTAGTAGAACCAACTGTTAGTTTTATTTATTAGTTCAATAGTTTTCTTATTTTCAATTTTATTAACTTCTCCTTTTATTTTTAGAATTTCCAATTTGATATTTAATTTAGGGTTTTTAATTTGTTCTTTTTCTATTTTTTTTTAATAATAAGCCCAATTCGTTGATGTTTTCTTTCTCTATTTTATGCAAGTAAGCATCTAGAGATATAAAATTACCCCTTATAACCCCTTTGGCCGTATCCCACAAATTTTGGTATGTTGTCTCCTTATTGTCATTTTCCTGGATGAAATTATTGATTGTGTCTATGATTTGCTCTTTCACCCATTCATTCTTCAGGATTAGATTATTTAATTTCCAATTAACTTTTGGTTTATTTTCTCCTGGCCTTATATTGCATGTGATTTTTATTGCATCATGATCTGAAAAAGATGCATTTACTATTTCTGCCTTTCTGCATTTGATTTTGAGGTTTTTGTGCCCTAACACATGGTCAATTTTTGAATAGGTTCCATGGACTGCTGAGAAAAAAGTAAACTCCCTACTGTCTCCATTCAACTTTCTCCATAGATCTATCATACCTAACTTGTCTAACAATTGGTTTATCTCCCTAGTTTCTTTCTTGTTTATTTTGTAGTTTGATTTACCTAATTCTGAGAGAGCAAGGTTGAGGTCCCCCACTAGTATAGCTTGGCTGTCTATTTCTTCTTCCATCTCTCTTAATTTCTCCCCTAGGAATGTGGATGCTATTGCACTTGGTGCGTATATATTTAGTATAGATATTGCTACATTATCTATGGTACTCTTTAATAAAATATTGTTTCCTTCCTTATCTCTTTTGATTAGATCTATCTTGGCTTTTACTTGATCTGAGATAAGGATTGCTATCCCTACTTTTTTTTGTTCACCTGAAGCATAATATTTTCTGCTCCAGCCTTTTACCTTCATCCTATATGTGTCACTATGTTTTAGATGTGTTTCTTGTAGACAACATATTGTGGGATTCTGATTTTTAATCCAGTCTGATATCCGCTTACGCTTTATGGGAGAGTTCATCCCATTCACATTCACAGTTAGAATAACTAATTCTTTATTTCCTGCCATCTTATTTACCCAAGTTATGTTTTCCCCTTTCCTTTCCCCTTTCTCCCTTCCCCCCTCCTCAGTAATTTGCTTTTGATGACTCCCTCCCCCAAACAATACTCCACCCTTTAGGTCCCCTCCCCCTGTTTTTACTCCTTTCCCCTGATTCTTCTATTTTCCCTTCTATTAGTTTATCCCTTTCTTTTCCTCCTTTCCCTCCCACTTCCCTCTAGCAACAGACAAGTTTCTATGTGAAATCAAGTATCTGATATACACTTTTAGAGCCCAACCTGATGAGAGTAAAATTTACACAATGCTCATCTCCCTCCCCTCTTTTTCTCAATTATATTAGGTTTTCTTTGCCTCTTCAAGAGATTTTACCTTGTTTTTACCTCCTTTTTTTAGATCTTATTTTACCACTTTTTCCCTCTTTTCCCCAGTATGACAACCTTTCCCCCTCTAGTTCTCTTTTTCATATTATCAAAGTAATATCTAGTTAATTATACCCCCAAACTTTAAGTATTCCCCTGGTAAAAATAAAGTTCTCAAGAGTCCTTTCCTTTTTACCTTTTTGTGCTTCTCTTGAGATCTGTGTTTAGAGGTCTAATTTTTTGTTCAGATCTGGTCTTTTCATTAGAAATAGGTGAAATTCACCTATATCATTGAATGACCATCTTCTTCCCTAAAGGATAATGCTTATTCTAGCTGGATAGGTTATTCTTGGCTGTAATCCAAGTTCCTTTGCCCTTTGGAATATCTGGTTCCAGGCCCTTTGATCCTTCAATGTGGAGGCTGACAGATCCTGTGTGATTCTAATTATTGATCCTCGGTACTTGAATTGTTTCTTTCTAACTGCTAGCAGTATCTTTTCCTTGGTGCTATAGTCCTGAAATTTAGCCACGATATTCCTTGGGGTTTTAATTTTGGGGTCTCTTTCAGGAGGTGATAGGTGAATTCTTTCAATGGTAATTTTGTCTTCTGATTGTACAATCTCAGGGCAGTTTTCTTTCAGGATTTCCTGGAAGATAGTGTTTAGATTCTTTTTTTCATCATGACTTTCAGGAAGTCCAATAATCCTTAGGTTGTCTCTCCTAGATCTATTTTCCAAGTCATTTGATTTTCCTAGGAGATATTTCATATTTTCTTCTAATTTTTCATTTTTTTGTTTTTGTTTGACTGATTCTTGAAGTCTTATTGAGTCATTCACTTGCACTTGTTCAATTCTTATTTTTAAAGTGTTGTTTTCTTCAGTTACCTTTTTAAGCTCCTTTTCTAACTGGCCAATTTGTTCATTGCACTCTTTTTCCACTTCACTAATTTTATTTTTCAGTAAATTGGTGTCTTTATCATATCTCTTTTGGAGGGCTTCTTGCACTGACTTCAGTTTATTTTCCCATTTATCCTCCAGCTCTCTTTTGAGATTCTGTATGCAATCTTCCAGAAAGGCCTTTTGAAAAGGGGACCAGTGATGGTCCTTAATAACTTCCTTTGGAGTTTTGTCTAAAGGAACCTCAGGATCTGGGGTCAGCCCTTCTCTGTCTCGATAAAAGCTGTCTATGGTAAGAGCTCTCTTTTGCTTCTTCATTTTTTTTTAGACAGCGTGTATATCTCTTTAAGGTTTGGAAAAACCTCGGCTAAAGCTCTTTGCCCTGGGGCAATTTGGCAAATTAATTTAATTAATTTAAGGTGCTGGGCCGGTGGGGGTTAGGACTAAGTCTGAGTTACTCCTTAAACAAGGCAAGTCTGCCAGAACACCTGCCCCCAATCAGGGCAGAGTGTCCCGAGGGCCTCAGATAAACTCCAGGTGTTTGGAGTTTGGAGTTTGGAGTTTTTGCCACAATGAGCTGAGCTGAGTCCCACCCTCACTTCCAGCCTACACCACTCTTTATCCCTCTGTCTGAGTTAGACAAACCTGATGTGAAGTTCTTCAGAGATATCAGCAAGCAGTATCCAAGTATTTCTGAATTTGTTGACTTGAAGATCAGTTCAGAAGCTTATTTTATTGTTGATTTGAGAGAAGATCGGAGGAGACTGAGAGAGTCACATTTTCACTCCGCCATCTTGGCTCCCTCACGGTTAGCTCTTCGATAGTAAGCAATTTGACAAAGGTTAAACATGTACAGTCTTTTTTAAATGTATTTCCATATTTGTCATGTTGTACAAGAAAAATCAAACTCAAAAGGAAAAACCATGAGAAAGAAAAAGCAAACCAAAAAAAGGTGAAAATACTCTACTTCAATTCACATTCAATCTTCATAGTTTTTTGTCTGGATTTGGATAGCATTTTCTATCCCAAAACACTGGATCACTGTATTGCTGGGAAGAGCTAAGTCTATCATAGTTGATTATCCTATGATCTTATTGCTGTGTACAATGTTCTCTTGGTTCTGCTTATTTTACCCACTATTGGTTCAGGATTTTCTGAAATCAACCAAGAGCAAGTCTTTTAACAGGCAGAACTCTATGCAGTCGGAGGATTTGTGATAATTCCCTTCCTCCTGTCACCAAAGAATGGGGACATCTGAAAGCCCTTCTAGTCACTAATGCTGGGTGACCACTGCAGTTAATCACCCAGTCAGTGAAAAAAGCGTAGATCTACAGATCAGTGACCTGGGTTGAGAACATAGAAAAGCCATGGGGCCGCCATTTGTTGCGATGATGATGTTGACCTACAAGAAGCTCCATCCTGGGAATGGCTGGTTATTCCCAATCATCCACCAAACCCATGGCTTTATGTGTCCTGCACCATTTATGAAATGTAAGCTCCTTGAGAATAGGGACTATTTCATTTCTTAGTATTGCCCCTCAAACATGGTAGGTAAATTTATTCAATTGAGTAATTGAACGGAATAGAATTTTTTTATTTTACTGGAAGAAAGGTCACATTTTCCTACCTCTCTGAGCTTGACCTGGGCAGGAAATCTTCTCTAGCTTGACTGGTGTTATAGGGAAACGGAGTGAACTCTGGATCTGAAGGTAAGGGTACTGGGTTTAAATCCTGCCTCTGATATGTGACCTTGGTCATTTACCATTCCAAAGCCTTCATTTCTTCTTCTATAAAGTGAGATAAAGAGGACAAGATGGCCCTTCCAGTTATATCTATGTATGTACAATCTGGCTGGCTATAGGGTCCAGACCCTGTCTGTCCCCAAGCTGCTGATCCATCCTTCTTCACTTTTCTGGAGTTGTAGAGAGACTTAACCTTCACTCCCTTAAGATTCTTTTCCTTTGAAGCTTCCTAGAGATTGCCCTTCTCTCCAACTCGCCCCCCCTACCAACTTTCCCAGCTGTGGCTCCCCCACAAAGCTGAAGCTGCTGACATCCCAATTTAGCATCTTTTATCTCCCTCTTCACTCAGTCTCCTGACTCCAGCCTTGGCTGGCTTTTCTCATCTGGGTGGGGGCCAGACAACCAGCCTCTCTAGCCCCGGCTGCTCTTCCCTAAGGTCATTTGATTCTGACCACTGCCTCCCAGAGCCCTGGACTTAGACCTTGGGTGGCCTCTCTGAAATGCTGGACATCAATAAGTCTGAGGGGAATATACATTCAGACTCCCTTTCAGAGGCTAAGGAGTGATTCTAAAAAATTGCTCTCATCTCCCTACACAATCACAGGGAGCCTGTACCTTCCCTTGAGACTTCTTTTGGGTAAATAAAATCAACCTAAACTTCAAGGTCCACCTTCAATGCCAGGTTATCCTAGTGACTCAAGCTAACAATGATTTCATTCCTCCTAGGCTCCCTGCCTCGCTCCGCTGAATTGTCTGGCTAACTCACAAATTTTTGAATCATTGGACTACTGATTTAAGGCAGGAAGGAACCTCAGAGCTCATCTATGCCAGGTCCTTCATTTATAGAGGAGAAAACAGCACCCAATAAATGTAAATTGCTTGTCCAAGGTCATATAGGTAGGAGGTAGCAGAGACTGAGTTTGAATTCAAGTCCTCTGATTTATTCTTACTTCTGAACCAGGTTCTATTCTGCTAAGCACATCAAATCATATGACTGACAGAGTAAGAAGGACCCTTAGCAACCATCTAGACCAATTCCTCTATTTTTACAGACCAGGAAACTGAGGCTCAGAGAGAAAAAGAGGACTCCAGATCCAGAGTTCACATTAATGCCAGTCAAGCCAGAGCTGATTTCCTGCCCAGGTCAAGCTTAGGACTGCTCAGAGGGGTGGCTGCAGAGTTGAATCTCATGAATGTAAGGAGAACTCAGAGCTCGTGTATGTAAGACCAGTGCTTTCCCCACCACAGTTATCCCCATACAATTTGAGTCTGCTAGCATTTTATAGAGTTGGCTCAAAATGTCTTGCTGTTCCGGATGTGACAGTCCCTTAGGATCCAACTGTAGAGCTTCCTCTGACCACCCAAGCTCCCTGAGAGCAAAGCTGTCCCTCCTCTACCTCATCCTCCCATTAAGGGGTGCTGGGGGCTAAAGGTTTGGCTGCCTGATCGATCTAGTTGAAGGTCTGGAATCTCAGAAGCTGTCCAGCCATTGGCCCCAGAGGGTGGGTCCTGGGCACAGGGCCCTTAAACTGAATCCTAAGCACATGTCACCTCCCAACTTCAAAGAGATGCCCTAGCAAGCCCTCTAGTGCAAGGATCAGTGCTAGGGATCAAAGGCTGCAGCTGGCTTTCCAGTCCCTGAACATAGTTTAGCTCTGCAGATTGGGAAAGAGGCAGGGAAGGACAGATCTAATGCCAACTTGTCTTCAGGCCCACCTTGGGCAGGGTCCCAGATGGTTCCCCTTTGGAGCCACCAGAGTCCCCAGACAAAAAGAAAAAGGAGCTTTATTTTTTCTTCCTGGGATCTCATGCAATGGAAAGAGACTTAGTCTAGTGGTCAGGAGGCTTGGGGTTTAGGGTAAAGTATGGGGGATGTTTGGCCTGAAGAAGAGAAAATTTGGGATAAACACAATCTTTATTGTAATATATGGAGAGTGTTGTCTTGTGGGAAAAGATTAGCTTGGCTCTGCTTGGGTGCAATGAGAAGCAATGGAAAGGAAGATTTTAGCTCAGTGTAAAAAGTCTAATGGTACAACTCCCCTAAAATAGAATTGGCAGTTTTGGAAGGTAGTGGGATCCCCTTTATTAGAAATCTTCAATAAAAGCTAGATGGTCACTAGGGAATTTTATAGAAAGAAATCTGTATTGTAGCTTGAGATAGATAGGTAGATAGATAGATGTGATAGGCAATAGATAAATATGCAGATAGATAGATGGTAGATGAATATGGGATAGCTAGGTGATAGATGGACAGGTGATAGAAAAATAAATACATGATAACAATAGATAGACAGCCAGACAGATAAATAGATCATAATTTGGAAGATAAATAGGAGATAGAAAAACAAATAAACAATATATAAAAAGATAGGTTAGTGATAGATGATAGAATAGAAATATAAATAGGTGATAGATCGATGGTAGAAAGATAGAAATAAATAGACAGATGATAAATTTTGAAAGAGGGAGAGGGATAGAAAAAGATGATAGAGGGAGGTGATGGATCGATGGATAAATGGATAGATAGATAGAGCATAGATATAGAAAGAAAGTGATAGAGAGAGATGATAGAGAGAGGTAAATAGATAGATAAAGCATGTATTGGACATGTTTGTGTCTCAGGTACTGTGTTAAGTGTTAGGGATATAAATACAAGAAAGCCAACATGGGACTCAAGATCTTCCATCTAATGGGGAAGATATAAAGGGAAAGTTGGACAGGGTGACTTCTTGAACTCTTAAAATTCTGCAATTTTTGCTCCTAGTTCTGTCACTGATTCTGTTTCCTCATCTGTAAAATGAAGACATTAAACTCAATGGTTCTTTTTGAAAAGAAGAGACTAATTAGCCTTGTAGTCAGGATGTCTTGGCGTCTAGTACCAGCTCTGACGCATACTCCCCATGAGATGCTGGGTAAGTCAGGACAATAGGATTTGGAACTGAAAAGGACTTGAAAGAGCATTTAATGCAATTCTCTCAATTATTCAAAGCAGGAAACCGAAGCCCATCAAAAAGCCTTTTTGCCCAAAAATCATATAGATAGGAAATAGCAGAGCTAAAGTTCAAGCCCTTTGCATCTAATTCCAAATTTAGTGTTGTTTTTACTCCACCATGCTTAGCCTCTCTGAGGCTCAGTTTCCCTACTAGGTATAAAATAGGATAATAACACTCATGCTTCCTGCCTTAAACAGTCACTGACTAGGGAGGGGGTGAGGGAAAAGAGGGGAAAATTTGGAACATAAGACTCTGCAAGGGTCAATGTTAAAAAATTATCCATCCACGTATTTTGGAAATAAAAAGCTTTAATAAAAAAAAAAAAAAAGAATCACAGACTGTGAGTTCCTCCAGGGCAGACTGATTTTTGCCTTTTGTATCCCCGGCTCTTAGCACGGTGTCTAGAACATAATAGTTGCTTAACAAATGTTTGTTGATTTGGCTTGGAAGCCTTTGAAATCAAAGAATAATATATAATTATTATTATTATTGCTGTATGTAATAACCTTGCAAATTCCTTGAGGGAAGTATGACTAAGGGATGGATTAAGAGCTAAATGGGACAAGGGTAAAAGGGAAACATTAACAAATTGGAGGGAAATTCAATCATTGTGCAAGAATTTGCTGGGCAGGAGTGCATGTGTGCTCACACACACACGCACTCAGGCATATGATCCACACATCCTTCTGGGGGGTTGCTCACTCACTATGTGGGTAAATAATTTCCCCTCACTGGGACTCAGTTCCTCCCTCTATCAAATGTGTGGTTAAAGATGTCTACGATCTTATATAGCTTTTCATTCTTTTTTCCTCCACAGTTTTATTTTTTTAATAATAGTTTTTTTATTTTTCAAAATAACTTCTAAGATAATTTCCAACATTCATCCTTGCGAAATCTTGTGTTCCATATTTTTCTCCCTTCCTCCCCCCAACCCCTAGGCAGCAAATCTAATTTGGTTAAATATGTGCATTTCTTGTAAACATATTTCCACATTTATTATGCTGCACAAGAAAAATCATATCAAAAAGGGGGGAAATGAGAAAAATAAAACAAACAAGCAAACAAAAATAACAAAAAAGTGAAAATACTATGCTGTGATCTACATTCCGTCCCCATAAACCTCTCTCCGCATGCGGATGGATCTCTCCATCATGGCTATTAGAATTGCCTTGAATCACCTTATTACTGAAAAGAGCCAAATCCATCAGAATTGATCATCCCATGATCTCATTGTTGCTGTGTACTCTACTACATCATTAATTCACGCAAGTCTCTTCAGGCCTCTCTGAAATCATGCTGCTGATCATTTCTTATAGAACAACAATATTCCATAACATTCATATACCAGAACTTATTCAGCCATTCCCCAGCTTGATGGGCATCCACTCAACTTCCAGTTCCTTGCTACTACAAAAAGGGCTGCCACAAACATTTTTACACACATAGGTCCTTTTTCTTCTTTTATGATCTTTTTGGGATACAGATCCATAGAGCCACTGCTGAATCAAAGGACAGTTTGATAGCCTTTGGGGCATTAGCTTTTAATTCTGTGACAAAGCATCATACCCAGAAAATAGGAAGAAAGCAAGACTCTTTCTATAGGAAACTGTTTGGAACAGGCTGCTCACAAGGAAGTGTTTGCCAAATAGAGAGAAACAGAAATACAGAGAGGAGGAGGGGAAGACAGAGAGTAGGGGAGAAGGAGAGACAGACAGACAGACAGAGGGAGAGAAAGAGAGATGAAGGAGATGAAGGGGGAGATGGGGGAGAAAGGGAGAGACAGAGATAGAAAGAGACAAAAATATGGACAGAGAGAGAGGGAATAGGAAAGAGGGGAAGAATGATAGAAAGAGAAAAGAAGAAGATGGAGGGGAGAAGGGAGAGGAAGGGGAAAGAGGAAGGAAGAGACAGAGAGAGGGGACAGAGGAAGGAGAGAGAGGAAGAGAGAAGGAAAGAGAGAGGAAGGAGAGAAGGGGAGGGGGACAGAAGGGAACAGATGGGGGAGAGGGAACAGAGGGAGAAAGAGGGAAGGAAGGAAAGAGAAAAAGAGAAGACATGAGACAGAGAAAACAGAGACACAGAGAGAGACAGACACATAGGGAAGAGAGAAAAAGAGGAAAGGTGGGGAGGGTAGGAAAGGAAGGGAGAGATCTACTCTGAAGGCAAAAAGAATAACCTCAGAGAAAAGAGAACTGTGAGTGAATGAGTAATTAGGTTCCCTGGAAGAGGTAAGTCTGAGTCTAGGTCTTGAAGAAGGAATCTAAAAAAATCATTTCTAGGTGAATTCAAAAGCTGGTCCTGGATTCCACATTGTGTGCATCCACCTTGAACTGCTGGCAAGATAATAAGATAAAAAACTAGAATTGAAAGCCTCAGAAGCCATTGAAAAAAAACAGGTTGAGGGAGTTTCTGTGACTTGCTGGAAGCCACACAGACAGTTAATGAATTTGAGCCCAGATCATCTGTCTTCATTTTCCTGAATTCAAATTCAATCTCAGATACTTACTAGCTGTATGACCCTGGACAAGTCATTTAATCCTGTTTGCCTCAGCTTCCTCATTTGTAAAGTGAGCTGGAGAAGGAAATGGAAAACCACTGCAACATCTTAAGCCAAGAAAACCTCAAATTGGGTCATGAAGAGTCAGATATGACTGAAATGACTGAACAACAATCTCTGACTTCAGAGCCAGCCCTTTTTCTACTACTAGGTCAGGTCCCCTAGAAGCAGCTGGAAGGAGTGGAAAAGAAAGTGTGGTTCACTGAGGCTTTGATTGCTACCAGGTAGACATCTTGCATCCCCATCTATCAGCACATTCAGATATCCTCAATAGTCTTCTTTCCTTCTTGTTGCATCCATAAGTGAAGTCACTGGAGCTGACAAAAAGGACCATGCAAAGTAGCAAGTGTTGTCTAAATGCCCATTGTTGTTGTATCGTTACCATTTCAGAGAGGCAGCACGTAACCCCAATGCCAAGGTCAACTTCTCCTGATAACATCCTGGTTGTTGGTCCCTGGAGAGGTCACTTGACCTCCCCATGCTCCAGACAATTTTCTATATGTCTAAATGGTAGGTATTCACCTGGGATTTCTGTAAGCACTCAAACTCATAGGTATAGTCCCTAGTCAATCAATCAATTTTTAATAAGTATATATTACATGCAAGACACTGGGCTAAGTGATGGTGATGCAAAAAGAGGCAAAAGAATCCCTGCCCTCAAGGAGCTTATAATCTAATGGGGGAAACAATGCATAGAAATACATATAAAGCAAGCTATAATGAAATGAATAAATGAAATGAAAAAATAAACAAAGGGAAGGCACTGGGATTAGTAGTGGTTGACTCAGGGGAATCATTTAACATGGAACCTTTAACATGGAACATGGCAAAGTCTCTATTTCTTATTGAAATTAACCAAACAGATCACTCCACCAACTAAGACTAGCCATGACCTACAAACTCAAGAATTGAGAAAAAATGGTCAATTTGCCAATAACCTGCCAAAAGAGGTTTCCTAATCTTTATTATTATTTCAGATACATAAATTGGATTTGGTGTGTACCACACCAATTGGGATTAGGAAAGAAGATCTGGACAAGAGAAGAAAGTACTTCCCTTCCCTTGCCCTCCCTTGCCTTGCCTTCCCTTCCCTCTTTTCTCTTCCCTTCCTATCCTTTCTCTTCCCTTTCCCTCCTTTGCCTTTCCCTTTCCTTGCCTTTCCTTGCCTTCCTTTCCTTTCCCTTGCTTTGTCTTTCCTTCCCTTTTCTTCCTTTCCCTTCCCTTGCCTTGCCTTCCCTTGCCTTTCCTTGCCTTTCCTTTCCTTCCTTTCCTTTCCCTTGCCTTGTCTTCCTTTTTCTCCATTCCCCTTCCCCAATATAGTTTCACTGTGGAGACATAGAAATAAATAGATTTGCAGATTCTCAGAAATAAAAGGAAGCTCAAGAAGAACTAGCCCAGCTTCTTCCCCAGGACAGAAATCTCCAAAGCCCCCCTGATGGCTGTCTTCCAATGTCTCCAGTGCCTCTGTCACAGGGAGGTCCCTGCCTAATGGAGAAGCCTCTCTGTACCAGATTGTTGGGAAGCTCTTATTCTGAGTCAGACTCACACTTTTGTGACTGACCCACCCCCCCACACACACATCCCATCCCTTATCCCCCCAGTGCTCTTCATTCTGCCCTTCGGGTCCAAGCAGAGCAAGCCTGATCCCTCTGCCTAGGACAGCCTTCCAAATACTGGGATTTGCTGGGATTATGACCCTGCTGATTATTCCCTTCACTCTATTGAATGTCCCTAGTTCCCTCCAAAGATTCTCATATGACACATTTTCAGATTGTCATCAATATAAGAAAAATAATCATTCCACTTCTGCTTGAAGACCTCAAGTGATGAGCAGCTCACTCCCTCAGGAGGCATCCTGTCCCAATTGTGGGCAGAATATTAGGAGGCTTTCCTCATTTCTCATAGAAATCTGGCCCTGAGGGGCTCAGTCCTTTAAGGGGCCTCGGTTTGCCATTGGCCTGGGTGTCAGGATTTGGGACTGGGGCTGCTGAGTCAGCCCCTGCAATCCTTCTGGGCTCTCCAAACTCGGTGGAATGCCACATACAGTAGCCAACCACTTCCGGCCCCTGGCCCCTTCTCTTGCTGGAAGGGCCGATGAGTGTTCCAGACTCCGGGGGATGAAAAACATATGTTCCTGTTGGAAGGCTGTAAACATTTCCAGGTGTTCCTTCCTTCTCTCATCTTACAGAGTTATCTGAAAGCCTCATTCTTCCCATCTGTGAAATGGGTAGAATGTAACTCCCCAAAGAGGAGCTAGGAACTCAGTCCGAGAACTTATTTTATCTAAAAACATTTTGAAAACTGTATTCCCAAAGAACTTATTTCTTTGATAATCCTATGGTTTTTATTCCTTTAAAAATAATATTCTCAGGGCAGCTAGGTGGTGCAGTGGATAGAGCACCAGCCCTGAAGTCAGGAGGACCTAAGTTCAAATCTGACCTTAGACACTTAACACTTCTTAGCTGTGTGACCCTGGGCAAGTCACTTAACCCCAATTGCCTCAGCAAAAAACAAAAAACAACAACAAAAAAAGATATTCTGTTGCACATATTTAGTCTACATTGGATGACTTGCTGTCTAGGGGAGGGGGAAAGGAGGGAGAAAAATTTGGAACACAAGATTTTGCAAGGGTAGTTGTTGAAAATTACTCGTACCTTGCATGTATTTTGAAAAATAAATAAAAAGCTATTATAAAAAAAGATATTTCGAGGAAAGGATTCATAGGTTTCCTCAGGTTGCCAAAGGAAACTTCCAGTTTTAGGGAGGAAGAGGAAGAGAAGAACTGGGTTCACTCTTTGCTGGACTTAAAGTCTTGGGAAGGCTGAAGAGAAGATCCAGTCTGAAGGAGACTGAGAAGGTCAGCCCCACCTGCCCTCAGGATTCACAGTCGGTCTTGGAAGCGCTCACAATAATGAGCCTTTGAGACCAAGGGGGTGTCCAGGGATCACATGCTAAATGGAGCTGGTTTAGATTCTTTGAGGAAGGACCCAAAGTCCTCTCCAATCTCTCTGAGCTCTTAACATTGTAGGCTTAATTGGATGCCGCCATCTTTGCTCCATCTGCCACCTGGCCCTGAGAATGCCTTGATCTCTGTCTGGTCCCCCATTTGGCAGAAAGATCAGAGTCACGAGGGGGGAGGGAGGCAGTACAGACTATCATTCCTATCCAGTCTCTTGAGATATCATGCCATCTCACTCCTCACTAACACCCCCAGGGCCTGTGCCAGGACGCACCCCTGGGGTTACCACCAAACGGACCACCAGGGACAGCTGCAGGTGCTCAAAGTAGCCTGAAGCTTGGAGGGTGGAATGATGAGGGGAGGCGCGGTGCTTTGAAACCCGGTCCAGAGGGTCAGAGCCTTTCTTGTGCCAGGACCTCCCAGCACATCATGGGGCTGTGGTCTTTTTATATTTCTAAGGCCACCAAGCTCAGCGGTTCAGCCTTGGGGAAGGGCAAAGCCAATCCAAAGACATCAAGAAAAGCTAGCCCTGGCTCCAGCCCCAAGTGGAACTCCTGCCCCTGCCCCTTCTCTCCTGCCCAGATTTAACCAGCTAGGTATCCAGCCTCCCAATTCATGGCAGAGTTCACTTCTATAATCTGCATGCTTTTACATCACATACACAAACAGACACACACACACACATACACCACTCTCTGGATATTCCTCAGATCCTGGTAGAGAAGCTAATCCCAGACAAGACATTGAAATCTAGGAATTATCCCTTTTTTCCCCTCTACACAACCTGCTGCTGATTAGCCAATAAGATCCTAGTATAAGGGAGAAGGAAGCTTAAAGACACTCTTTAAGGAAGATTTTTAAGAAGGGAATTGCCTCAGGCTTGGTGAGTTTCCCATCATCTGAAGTTCTTCAAGTGAGGGTTGGATGGTCACTTGTCAGAGATGTGATAGAGGGATTCTGCCCAGGATGATCTCCCTTCCAATTCTTAAGAGTCCATTGTTTTGACCCCAGGGAATCTCAACCTAAGAAATCAAACTAAGAAGCCAGAAGAGCTTCCCAGGCTGGCAAAAGAAAAAGAATCAGGATCCCAAGGTCAAGTTTCAGCCCAAAGTTGTCACTTTTTATTGTGATCTTGAGGAAGATTCTGCTGCTTCCAGCCACTATGACCTCCATCTAGGTAGCAGACGCTTCCCAGCTCAGGGCAGCATTACCCTGGGCACATCTGCCACAATAGCTGTACATGCCATTGTCATTCACAGAAGAATCCTGACAGGGAGAGTGAAAGCCCAGAGTTCCAGTCCCCTTTCAGGATGCTCCTACTAGGCTCTTTGAGAACAAAGGACAAACAACAAGTATTAGGCAAATATGAATGAAGAACTTGAAATGGGGACCTTTGCAAAAAAAAATTGCAAATGGGGTCAGCTAGATGGCATGGTGGATAGAGTACCATTCCTGGAGACAGGAGGACCCGAGTGCAAATCCTGTCTCAGACTTTTAACACTTATTAGCTGTGTGACCTTGGACAAGTAACTTAACCCCGATTGTCTTGAGGAAAGAAAAAAAGAAAGAAGGAGGGAGGGAGGGAAGGAATGAACTCCAAGATTTAGTTCCAAATTGGTTCCCTGCTCACCCCTCCCTCCAAATACAAGGAATACAAACCCTTCCCATGAGCCTTCCCCACTTAAATGCTTATAATACCAGATGTGCATTACATATGCTATACTCCAGAATAAGGAAAGGATATTTTGTCATCCAATTCCCTCCTCCCAATGAAGACTTCCCTCGTCTGGACAAAGAACCTTATCCTATTTTTTGGCCCAATCATTAAATCTTTGGTTTAAAGCTGGAAGAGCTCTTAGTCTTGAATCCAGTTTCTTATTTTACAAGTGATGAAGTTGAAGCACAGAGAGATTAGATAATTTGCTCTGAGTCACACAACTAGCAAGCATCCATCTAAGGTGCTATTTGAAGGTCTTTCTGCACTGAGTACAGCACCCTTTCTACAACATCATGCTTTCTCTCAAAACTGAGACCTAATGAGACTTCTGATCCTCACTTCCTTCAGAAAGTTCTCCCAGATTATCACCTCTGATTTCCATCACAGGACTGGATCACGGAAGCCATGATGATACAATCTGCATTTGTCAGACTCTACCCATTCTGGGGTCAGCCCTCTTCAAATGGCACATCTCCAAAGCAAAAACTAGAGAGTGAGAGTTTGTTTTCAGTCCCTTCTTCCTCATGATGCTCTTGTCTTTCCCACAAATGCTCTCCCAAGTCTAATCTTGTATTCCAGTTCTCAGAAACCTGCTCTCAGCTGACTGGGAACTAATTCCCATTAAGGTGTGAATGACTTCTTAAAGGGGTAACATTTGGACATTGATCAACCTTCAAACATCAAAAATGGAAACTTTAATAATGGACTTCCAGAGGCTGATGGCTCAGTCAAGGAAATATTCATTGGGTACCCCCAATATGCTATAGATAATCAGTCCTTTCCTAAATATTCTTGAATTTTATTTATTCATTTTCCCTGGGGAAAAGGAAGGACCTCAAGAAAAAGGGACCTTAGATGCCATGTAATTCAACCTTGCTCAAACTAGGAAGCTCTACTTCGTAAGATCCCTGACAAGTGGTCACTGCCTCTGCTTGAAGATTTCCAACCAGTTTCTTAGCATCTACAGGCCTTCATCTGAAAAGTTGACAAAAACAGATAATGACAAATGTTGGAAAGACTACAGAAAAACAAGCGCATTAATGGACTTTTAAGTGGAGCTGTGAATTGGATCAGCCATTCCCTAAAGCAGTTTTGAACTATGTTCCAAAAGTTACTAAACTGTGTATACCCTTTAACCCAGAGATACCTCTACTGGGCCCATACCCCAAAGAGATCAAAGAAAAAGGAAAAGGGCCAATGTGTACAAAAATATTTATAGCAGCTCTGTTTGTAGTGTCAAAGGACTGGAAACAAAGAGGGTGCCCATTAATTGGGGAACAGTATGAATGCGATGGAATACTATTGTGCTGTAAGAAATGAAGAAAGACTTCAGAGAAAGACTTGCATGAACTGAAGCAGAGCTGAAAAATCAGGAGAATCATTTATACAAAAACATCACAGAGACAACTTTGGCAGACATAGCAGCAGCAACAGCAATCATAATAGCTAACATTTACGCAGTATTTTAAGGATTGCAAACCACTTTACAAAGGTAATATCATCTAATATTCACAACCACCTTGGAATGTGAGTGCTGTTATTATCCCCATTTTACAGATGAGAAAACTGAGGCTGAGAAGTTCATTGAATTGCTTGGAATCACATAGCTAGGATGTATCCAAGACAGGATCTGAACTCAGGGGCTCTCTCATCAGTTCAAGAACCAACAAGAACTGATGATGTTGCATAGAGAGAAGTGAGGCTGTGGGAGCATAATGATACTTAGATTTCTTAACATAGCTAAGGTGTGAATTCATTCTGCTTGACTGTGAGTATTTGTTATGAGGGTTTGAGTTTTGTTTTGTTTTTTCCAGTGAGGGTGGGTGGGGAAAAGTGTGAAAGAAAATACTGATTAATTTTAAAATGTATATATAATTAATATATGTATATGTGCAAGATATAAAATTTATATGTATGCAATACACACACATAGACACACACACACACACACAAGAAGTTTGGATTCAATCGCTCTATAGTCCCTTCCAGCTCTGGGGTCTATAATCCTATGACCCTATGTCCATATATAAGACACTCCATTGTTTTTTGGGTCAGCTTGCATTGTTGGGAAGGGTTAACATAAATCAAACTTAAATCTACCTCTCTGACACTTTGTCCCATTGTTCCAAGGTCTGCCCTCTGGGGACAAGCATAGGATGTCTAAAATTCCTTCAAACGTTAGAAGGCAGGGATCCTATGCCCCAATGTTTGTTTTTCTCTTGAGTCTCTAGGCAAATGAATTCTCCATTTCTAAGCATCCTGAGACCTCGAGCCACCAAGCTCTGAAGGCTCAAATGAGACTGGCCTTGAAGGTCTTAGATGAGCTGCCTTCAGCTCCTTCTCCCCATGCTCCTGTAATACAGTTAGTATCCTGATCAATGGTCAGAGGTCTAGAGACTCTAGGCTGTAATAGGTCAATTCTGGCCTCAGCTTGCTTGACTCTGGCCAGACTACAGCACTATTTTCCAGCTGCCTTATATGTGTTGTCTTCAAGTGTTAGAATGTGACTGTTTTGATTGCTTATATTTGCATTCCCAGTGTTCAAAAAAGTAGCTACTTAAGTTCTTCTCCAGAGGCTGAGGCTGTGTTTCACCCCTCTGTCCCCTTTTTAGTCTAACTAGATTTAGGACATCCCAACATCTCAACGGAGCTCTGACCCCAACAATGGAATCTTGATCCCATACTGAATTCAGAACCCAGACTAAGCCCTGGTCCCAGCTCCTCACCTTAGCTCCAACTCTGATTCCAGGCAGAACTCTAATCTTCATTGTAGACTTAGTCCTCAACCCCACCCCAATTGACCCTTGGCCTTGGGATGAGTAATGACCCTGACTTTGAATTGAGTTCTGATCCCAGCCATAGATTGAGACCTCATCTTGATCCCATTGAGCCCAAATCAAGAAGGAGTGACATCTTGTCTCCATATCAGTGCCATATCTGGAATCCCCATCCTATCTCCATATTATTCCTGTACCTAGAGTCCCCATTCTGACTCCATATAAAGTCCAGCACCTGGAGTCCCCATCCTGACTCCATATAAAGTCCTGTACCTGGAGTCCCCATCCTATCTCCATACTAGTCCTGTACCTGGAGTCCCCATCCTATCTCCATACTAGTCCTGTATCTGGAGTCCCCATCCTATCTCCATACTAGTCCTGTACCTGGAGTCCCCATCCTGACTCCATATAAAGTCCTGTACCTGGAGTCCCCATCCTGACTCCATATAAAGTCCTGTACCTGGAGTCCCCATCTTGACTCCATATAAAGTCATACCTGGTCACAGAGTATGTCTTATCTCCCACTACTTTCCTCCATTCATTTTTTTACTCTGGCCAACCTGGACTTTTTCTGTTCCCTAAACATATCTATGACTCTACAGCCTCTACACCATTACTCATGCTATTCATAGAATCTGCAGTGCCTTCTGTCCTTTTCTCCACTTTCTGGAATCCTAATCATCCTTCCAAACTCAACTCAGAAGCAACTGAAACTTTTTCCATCCTCCTCCCCCTCCACCTTCTTCTTCTGAACACCTAGAACATTTTATATTTCTCCTATGATTTTCTCTGGGTTATCACACTCCATCTTGAATTTACAGTTAGTTCTGTCTGTATCTCACTTTTATCACTACATTGTAAGTTCTTTGAATGAAGAGAATGTAGTTTATTCATCCTCCTCTCCTCTAGGACCAGAACTGAGCCTGTATACAGTCCTGCAACATTTGCGTTGGAAGGGATAAGTGCCTTGTTTGGTCCCAACTTCACAAGGAACACCCATGAGGGAGAAGGGAAAGCTCATTTCCCTAGTATCACAGTGTAGTAATAAGAATAAATAAATGTTTGTTACACTGAATTGAATTGAAAAACTGAATTGAACTGGAGGTAGATCAAGATGTAGGGGCCCTGGGCCCTCCCCCCAGTCTAATGCAGAACCCCCACTGACCAAGGCCAGAGACTTTACAAGGAAATTATTTCAGAAGGTTTATCCCAAGACAGAGAGATTAGACTTGTTCCACTGGTCCCCAGAGGGGACAGAACAAGGAGGATTAAGGAAGGGGGGAGAACAGGGAATTAAGAGACACTGATTTTAAATGACTGTATCTCTTCCTACCAGTCAGGATTTTCCAACAATGGAATGGGAGGACAAGCTGAAGATCTCTAAATAGAACTGGGTGGATCAATTGCTCATGACAAGAACTTATATTTACATGGCTGAAATAGTTTATCAAGTGTTTTTTTATTGGATACTTACCATATTCCTGTAAGCCTTGGAAGTCTAGTATTCCTGTCCCCATTTTACAGAGGAGAAAATTAAGGCTCAAATAAGAAAAGTGATTTACCCATGATCATATGACAGAGCCAAAACTCTGATGTCAGATCCAGTGCTTTTTCAGGAACACTGCTTTGTGGGGAGTAAGTAGAGGGATTCCACCTTAGGTGGGCCTTAGACTCAGTACCCTCTGAGGTCCCTTCCAGCACTGAGATGCTCTGAAATATAATTCCACCCGAGTGTTCTCTCTGGTCATCTTTTGTCCACTCCTCCCTTCCCCCTCTACTCCCAACTCCCCAGGATGGGACAAATCCCTGGTGAGAAAACAGAGCATCTGTAATGTTTCCTGGAATGTTGGCATAATGGGGGCAGGGGAGCCAGGTCCTGGCCCTCGACCTGCTGAGCCTCAAGCCCCACCCCCAAAGACTATTGTTGGGCTGCCTTGAAGGAGCTGAGAGAAAGCAATTACGGCAGCCCATTAGCTTCCTGGGCCCGGACAAAGGCCCAAAGGCCTTCTCCCGGGCAGTGGATCTGAGGACTCATTGTCTGTGGGGGCAAAATAAGTTAGCCAGGAATTCCTCAGCCTTCACTCCTAGTCAGCCCGCCCAGCTTCAAGTGTGCCTTAAGCTTCTTAGCGCCTCTTTTCTCCTCGTGACCCCTGACTGATGGATGGGCCTGTTGTGGTCTGAGCTGGACAGAGGCCTCTCCAATGATCCTCCCCAGCTGCCCCCACTCCCTGGAGCCTCAAAGAAGCAGAGTCAGGAGGCGCCACATTAGGGGTGATTCCAAACTCTCATATTTTGCTCCAAAGGGGAAAGTACCTTATTAGGTCCCAGCTCCAAGAAGAAGAAAAAAAAACCACAAAAAACAAAACAGGAACAAGAAAGGGAAACTCATTTCCATAAGATCATAGCATCCGAGAGTAGGGAATAAGAATACCCCTGTTCAATCGATTTCTCACAACTCAGCTTAAGTTAGAGGCTGATGAAGAGACAATGAGTGTTAAAATCTTAAGTGAAATGCAAATGAATATCCCATCTGGGTCACTCCTTTGTATGAAAAAGCTCTTCTTCAGTTAAACTGGATGAAATTATAAGATGGTTAGGCTTTGATTTCCTGAAGGATCAGTCATACTTCTGGGTGCCCTTTAAAAGGCAAGAGGCACCTTCCGGACAGAGTGGGAGTCAGAGAAAGTTCTGTGGGATCTAGCCTCTGAGCTGATATTGAGCTCCCAGAGGTGAACAAGTCTAGAGAGCCATAAGTCATCTGTCCAGCAGAGATGCTGCATTCTGAGGACATAGAAAGAGAACACCCTGAGAAGGGAAAAGATACTCAAGCCCTGAATTGCTTGAGGGGTGAGTTTCCTGGGTTCCATATATGTGTGTGTGTGTGTATGTGTGTGTGTGTGTATAAAACATATATATAGTAATATAAATAACATATATATAGTAATATATATAACATACATATAGTAGTATATATCATATATAGTAATATATAACATATATATAGTAATATATATAACATACACATAATAATATATATCATATATATAGTAATATATAACATATAGTAATATATAACCTATATAGTAATATATAACACATAGTAATATATATATAATATATAGTAATGTATATAACACATGTATAGTAATATATATAACACATATATAGTAATATATGATATATAGTAATATATAACATATAAAGTAATATATAATACATATAGTAATATATATAACATATATATATGTTCCATATATATAAGGCTTTCTATCAGGAGATCTGTATGATGTGGAGAAAGCTGCTTGAAATTCTCCACAAGGTGTGTTGCTGTCCACTCTTCTCACTGATGTCTGTGGGAGAGTGCATCCATGTTTTTCTGCTCCTGCAGAAACCTTTCCAAAGGGTTTTTCCAAAGATTTTGGATTTTTAAGGTTGAATAATATTATTCCCTAATATTTCTAGAGAAACTAAAAGGGTCATCTTTAATATGCTTCCACAAAAGTGGAAGTTTTCACTTTAAAAGGGTCTAACAATCAGCAGAGTGATTTCAGAAAGGCTAGAGGCTTACATGAACTGATGCTAAGTGAAGTGAGTAAAACTAAGAGAACATGATACACAGTAACAGCAAGATTATACAATTCTGATAAACATGTTTCTTTTCAATAATGAGGAGGTTCAAGGCAATTTCAATAGACTTGTGTTGAAGAGAGCCATCTCCATCCAGAAAGAGGACTTTAGGATCTGAATGTGGATCCCAGATTCTCATTTTTTTCTTTTCTTTTCTCATTTTTTTCTTTTTTGATCTGATTTTTCTTGTGCAGCATAATATATGTGGAAATATGTATAGAAGAATTACACATGTTTAACGTATATTGGGTTATTTGCTGCCTAGGGGAGGAGGTAGGGGAAGGGACGGAAAAAATTTGGAACACAAAGTTTTGCAAGGGTGAATGTTGAAAACTATTTTTGCATATATTTTGAAAATGTAGAGTTATGATTAATATATTAAAAAGTCTAATAGTTAGGTCTGTTGATAATTCAAGGGTCATCATGATGAATTGGAATCCATTGTTGTGGCAGGATTTATAAGGGCAACAATCTCATAGGCTACTAAGGCATAAGAAGGATGTTCTAGGATAGTTGTAATGGTCCAGTTCTGTGTCTTCAGCTTTCTCTTCTGGCTCCAGGCTACCTTCCCAGATGGGTAAAAGGGAGAAAGTTTGGCCTTTTAGTAGCAATGTATATTAAGAATGTGTTAATGAGCAAGTCCAAAAACTAGAATCAGAAGAAGCATTTTGTGGAGATTATCAAAAGCAAGAACGATGTTCTTTTTTCTCATGGATACCAATGATACCAAAAGAGGGATGTCTTGACTAATGGGTGAATGGGATTTAAGTGAGGCAGTGCTGCACAAAATCTTGAGTCTTAATCTCTCCTCCACAGACCACCTGGATAGAAAGAGGCAATAGATGAGTTTGGGAAACACTGAAAGACTAGAATAGAGGCATGATATAGTAAAGATGGGCACTTCAATTAGCTTCATATCTCCTGGAATTCTCCCTTTGGCCAAAATACAGCAGCTTTGCTTTCCATACCAGCAATCAATTCCTCTTCTTAGGAAGAATCAGATCCAGAATAAATGTTCCTCTCATTGCTTCCTTCTTTTGAAGAATGAAATAATTATTCAGGAAAATCAAGAAATTACTCAGCATGAATTTGTCAAGAATAAATCTTGTCAGCCTAACTTCATTTCCTATTTTTGACAGAGTAACTAAGCTGGCAGATCAAGAGGATGCTGCCTTTTACCTAAATATTGGGAATGTTGGACAAAGTTTCTTATGAAATAATTTGAAAGTAAGTAATAAAAATAACTAAATTTTTCACATGTTTTGACTTACAGTATGCCCAAGAAGATCAAAACTAGAAAAGGGTTTCATATAACAAAATATTCATCACAGCACTTGTTTTGAAAAAAAAAAAAACTGGAAACAACATGGATGCCCGTCCATAGAAAATGACTGAACAAATTGTTGGGTGTGGATGTAATGGAATATTATTGTGCCAAAAGAAAAGGCAAATATGAGGAATTCAGAAAACCTTGGGGATACTTGTATGAAATGTTTCAAAGCAAAGAAAAAAGGAGAAAGAAAATAAATACAGCAATATAAAGCAAAAAAATCCAAACACTTTAAAATATCAGAATTCAGATATATTTTAAAAATCTCAGTTCCAGAGAACTGATTATGAAACATATTACCCTCCTCTTAAGAGAGAGAGATGGGGGGGGGGAGAAATAGTCAAGATGGCTATGCAGCAGTCAGTCAGGTAGCATTTATTAATGTACCTACTATGTGCCAGTCCCAATGCTAAATGCTGAACCAAGAAGTGCAGCTGAGTTTCCCAACACAAAAATCTAGAAAATGTGCCATATCAAGTCTTGATCAAGAAATTCAAGGAAAAAAATCACAATGAATCATATTTCCCACACAGGTAAGCTTAGGGAGACATATAGAGAAGTCTGTGAACATTATAAATGAATTCTAGCCAGAAATGCTCTACATGGAGCATTGCAATAAATGGAACTAAAAGGGTACTGAGGTTGTCAACTAAAGCAAGAAAAAATTTCAGATCCAAACAGTACAAGGAGAAATTGACAATAAAACTATAATAGTAGGGAAGAACCAAATGTATTCCTTTCAGACACAAATAAATTTAAATAAAAGTAAAAAAAAGAAGTGAAGAATCTGAATAGAATTTTAGAAAAGTTAGAATTGATAGGCCTCTAGATATTATTTAATGGAAACAGAAAGAAATATTCATATTCTTAGCTGTGTGTGGTACCTTCACACATGAAAAAATGATCATGTATTAGAACATTAAAAACCTGGTAAAGAAATGCAGAAGACCAGAAATATTCAACACAACTTTTGTGGACCACAGTATAATAAAAATAATTTCAATAGATAACCAATGAAGAAATTTTTTAAATTAATTGGAGACCAAATAACTTAATCCTAAAGAACATGTGAGTCAAAGAATAAATCATGTTAACAATCAATAATTTTTCTGAAATAACAAAATTTTAGGATGCAGCTTGGCAGTGCTTAGGGGAAATTTTATATCTCTAAACACTTTCTTTAATAAAAGAGCAACTCAGTGAATTGAGCACACAACTGAAAAAAAATCTAAAGAATCAACAAATTTAAAACACTTAAATATTAAAATATAAATCCTAAAAAAATCAAAGGAAAGACAAACAAAATTGAAAGAAAAAACACATTGAATTAATAAATAAAACTAAGAACTGTTTAAAACAAATAAAATAGATAAGCCATTAGTCAACTTGGCTTTTAAAAAGAAAAAAATGAAATTATTAATAAAAAATGAAAATGGTGAACTCACATCCAATTAAGAAGAAACAAGATAAATTATTAGGATCTACTTTAACCAGTTATATGCCAATAAAAATGAAAATTTAAGTGAAATGAATGAATATTTACAATAATATAAAATGCCCAGATTAAAATAACAATAAATAAAAAATTTAGATAACCAGATGTTAGTTAAAAAAAAAAGCCAAAATGAATTCCCAAAGGAAAATAAAAAGGAACCCAGGAATCCTATCAATTGTGATCTGTGATACAAATAGGGAATTGATACCTAAAACAAGGAAAAATCAAAACAGAAAAAGAAAACTATAGGTCAATATCCTTGATGAATATTGATACAAAGAGTGTGTGTGAATTATCATAAAGAGGATCGCAACATATTACAAAAATTATGATAACTTTAGATTTATGCCAAAAATGTGGGGCTGATTCAATATTAAGAAAATTATAAACATAATTAACCATATCAACAAGAACAAGAAAAATATGATTACAGTAATAAATATAGAAAGAAAGAAGCTCTTGACAAATTATAACATCCATTTCTGTTAAGACAACAACAACTAGGAAGTATAGGAATAAACAGATCTTTTATTTAATACAAATAATATGTGTTAAAACTAAGGACTGGCATTGTCTGAAATGAGACAAAATAGAGGCTTTTCCAATAAGATCGGGGTTTAAAGTAAGGTCTCTTAGCATTACTATTTATTGTAGTGCTAGAAATACTGGTTATAGCAATAAAATAAGAAAAAGAAATTAAGGGGAATAAAAATATTAGAGAGAACCCAAAATAATCTCAGTTTCCAGATCTATAAGCTATGGTTCTAATGACCTCATGGCACTTGATCTTTCTGCAACTTTGCTTCTTCAATATCCCCTCCTTAAAATTGTTGATTGGTTTGGCTTTCATGATACTATACTCTCCTGGTTCCTGATCCTTCCCACCACTTCTGGATCTGCCTTCTTTACTGGATCTTCTTCCCCCATCCTATGAATGTAGATCTTTCCCTTAAACCTTATTCTCAGCATTCTTTTTTCTCTTATACTTTCCTCCTCTATCTAATATGCATTGAACCTTTCATAGACCTATTGTTGTGAAACCAAGAAGATAATGGGTCAGATGGCATCTCAAGCTCTTTCCAACTTGACTTCTTCCCATTTCTCTATTCTCCTTATATATGACCCCTCTTATTTCATTCTATAGTCTTGTCATCTTGGACTCCTTGTTGCACACACATACACAAATACTCCATTTTTTGCCTTCTTGTTTTTGTGTTAATTATTTCCCATGCTCTCCCTCCTCACTTCTGCTTCTTAGATAATTAGTTTCCTTTAAGACACAACTTAAGCACTACTTTTTTACACGATGCTTTTCCTGGTTCCTGCTTTCATGCCTCCAATATTATTTTGTATCTACATATTTATGTGTCATATATATTTATGTGTAATTATGTTACCTATCCCATCAAAATGCAAGCTCTCTGAAGGCAAGGAATTGTCTTGCTTTTAATCCCCAGGTAAGCAAAGGGAACAATTTATAAATGCTCATCTATATGAAGTCAGGGACTCATTAACTTATGTAGTATATAGTACCTCTAGTTCATGATCCCAGACCCAAAAGGAGTGTAATTAAGACTAGTAGAATTTATCAGATTTGAATTTGCGATGGTGAGATGAGATTGACTATTAAAAAAAAAAAAAACCTAGAAAGGCATGACATGCTTTATAGATGTAAGGATTGTGACTGTTTGGCCCACAATTAATCCAGATGTTTGGTCCTGTGAATGCCAGACAGGCAGATGTTTGCCTCAGTTTGTGGCTGCCTTGGCCAGATGTTACAGTTTTATGAAAACAGGGTCAGAATCTATCAGCACATGTCAAGTCTGGGTCCTCCAGGGGCATATGTTTTCAGCTCAAGACATCGTCTTTCTCCTTCCATCTCTCTTAGAATTATTCTCTCTCCTTTGCCAATCTCATTCTTTTCTATAGATGTTTTCCCAATTTCTATCTTAAGTACTGTTCTCTC
Source organism: Myrmecobius fasciatus (assembly GCA_023553655.1). Classification (NCBI taxonomy): domain Eukaryota; kingdom Metazoa; phylum Chordata; class Mammalia; order Dasyuromorphia; family Myrmecobiidae; genus Myrmecobius; species Myrmecobius fasciatus. Next base: position 27,189 of record JAJPUD010012013.1, read on the forward strand.
TCCCAAAATCCAGTCCCATATCTACAACTGCCCATTTAGTATCTACACCTGAATGTCTCAGCCTGTCCAAAACAGAATTTATCATCTTTCACCCAAACCTGTCCTAATTCACAATTTCTACATTTCTGATCATGATAACTACATTATTCCCAGGTTCAGAACTTCCTGTGAATCTCTTTTCTTCCATCACAATCATTCACTGTTTTATCAGTTCTATGTCTTTCATATTAGCAGCTTGTTCTCCTTATCCACTTTGTTTGTAAAGATATATCTCCTTGCATGTTCTCCTTTTATCTAGTTTCTCCCTTTTCCAAAACAACTTTCTCCTGTCTCATCCAAACTGTAATCTTCCTGAGCTCAGAAGCTGGGTCTGTTCTTCCACTGTCCCCCTCAGACTGTGAGTTCTCTGAGGGCAGGGATCAAAAAGAATTCTGTTCTGGCTCCTACAACTTCTGAGAGCATGGTCTGATGCTCTCTTGGATCTCAAAATAACCTGACATAGAACTAGGCTCATAAGGTAAGTATCCAAAGGAGAGATCCAGGACAACTTGGCTGAAAATTGACCGTAAGTCAAAGAAATTCCACGCAGAAACCCCTGGGTGTATGGCAGATTTTGAATAAGACTGGACGGATGAAATAGAGATGATGGATGGATGAATGGATGGGTGGAGGGAAAAAAAGAAAAACAGACAGATTGATTGATTGATTGATAGATTAATAAACAGACGCAATCTCTCAGCTTCAGTTTCCTCATTTATGAAATGAGAAAAGTAATAGCACTTTTTTTTCAGTGTTGTAACAGTCAAATGAGAAAATATAAAAAGTACTTTGAAAACCTTAAAGCACACACACATATATATATGTACTAGATATTATTATTATTTTCAGAGATGGATGAATAGATAGAGATGGGTGAGTGGATAGAAAGATACAGCTATAAACTGATGGAAAGAAAAAAAAACAAAGATAACAAATAAATGTCCTAGGTACAGTACTAAGTGCTAGAGAAAAAAAATTCAAAATGGAAAAGACAACATATAGAGAGAAACTATAAAAAGAGGAGGCTGAGCACCATAGTTTGGTGATGATAAGAAAATGAAATGGAGGTCTTATTCCCATCAAGATTTTGCAAAAGTTCACCTGTTAGAACTCAGAATGGTTCTAGGAACAGAGTTCATTTTCAATGAGGAGCAGTAGGAATGGTGGATGATAGAGAACAGGTTGGAATGGTTTGAAGGTGGCCAGGCTTCATGGGCACCAAAAATTTGAGAGGTTCATGGATGGGGCTGGTTTTCACTGTCATGGAAACCTCTATTGAACATCTCCCTTTCTTGTCTTTTCTCCAGGAGGTCATACTTGAGACTATGAGGGCTGAAAAACAACCCTTTTACTTCTCCCCTGCCTGATTTTCTCCATTTAATTACCTTCCCTTTGAGAAATGAGGACTGAGATTATCTAATAGGAGATCCATAGAAGGGCAGTAGAAACCCAAGGAAACTAAAGTTCAGAAATCACCTTATCCAATCAGAGCACCAGTGTTATGGTTGCAAAGGATTTTAGAAACATTTTACTCCACACCATTCTTTTTTCAGAGAGGGATTCTAACTTAAAGAAGGAAAGATATTAGCCAAAGTAACTCAACAAGTGAAACTAGAACCCATAATCCCTTGGTTTAATATGCTTTGAGGGAACTAGGTAGCACAGTGCTTAAAGCACTGAGTCAAGAGGAACTGAGTTCAGATTCAGTCTTAGACCTTTACTAGCTTTATGATCCTGAGCAAGTCATTTAATCCCAATTGCTTCCATATATGTATATGTATGTATGTATGTATATGTATATCTACTAATGTGTTTCTTGTCCTGTACCTATTAAAGAATATAGATTTAAAGCTGAAGAGCTCTTTGAGATTATTTAAACCTGTCTCTCATTTTACAGGTCAGAAAGGGAAACTGAGGCCCAGAGAGGGGCTACAATATCATCCTCATCATCATCATCAATACTATGTGCCAGGCACTATAATACAGAGTTTTAATTAATTATTTATATGTAATATATTAACATAATTATTTAATTAATGTATTTTGTTAATTACTCCAGGTCTCACAGCAAGTATCAGAATTAAAATTTGAACCCTAGTCCTCTGAACAAAATCCAGTCCTCTTTTCAATATGTCACACTGGTTCTGAGTCAGGAAAAATGGAAGTTTTAAGAAGCAGCAAGAAGAGAGAGTGGAAAGAGTGTTGGAATCAAGATGACTGGAATTGAAATCCTTAACCAGAAGTATATGGTCTATGAGATTTTAGGCAAGTTATTTGATATCTCCTATCCAAGGTCCTCTTTTGTATAATGAAAGGCTTGAGCTAGATCAAGAATCCTTAGGCTAAGATTCATAGATTCCCCCCCAAAAAAAAGTCCCTGCAAAGATTTTCAGAAATTGGATGGGAAAAATTACATCTTTATTCCAATAAAATAAGTTTCCTTTGAAATCCTCCAAATTTGGTTCTATACATTGAAAAACATGATTCTGAAAAGGATTTCATAGACTTCCCCAGACTATCAAAAGGCACCAAAAAAGGTTAAGAACTCCGGAGTAGATGTTTTCTCAGATGGTTACCAGCTTTAATTCTAGTCCTATGACCAAAAAGACCAGACTTATAAAGAACAGTTATAGGGAGCTGGATTTTTGTTCAGTGTAAGAACACTTTTTGTCTGAAAAGTCAGTGGCAGCCCCATCTGGTACTAAGTCCCCCATCCCTGGAAGCTCCCAAGCAAAGCACAAATTAGTCCCTGAAAAGACATTGTAGTGGGAATTTATGCCCCGAGAGCAAAGTTGATTTGGATGCTCTTTAGTCTAAGATCCCTTTCAACTCTGAGACTCAGTGATTTTAGGGAATGAACAAGGAGGGTGGGAATGCATCCTAAAGGAACTGTGGGGGCTGAATAACTACAGAAAACCACAGCTGGCCTAAGTAACTTCTCCAAAAGATCTCAGTATCTGTTCTCTTGGCAGGCTGAGAATATTATTGGGTCGGGGAGGGGGTGGTTCTTTCTAGACATAGAAAATTTTCCCCCTGATCTCCACTCCACCCCACTCTCCTGCAACTCAGCCATCTGAATCTGATGAGGCTTATGGGAAAAAAGCAAAATAATGAGCCCATGATCCCCAAGGTAGGGAGGTCATTATGAGCAACCTCCCCCTCATCTCCCTGTCCATGGGAATGCCCTCCATGCCAGCTGGTGGTGAGGGTTTCATGTCTGCTACACCCAGTTGCCAAGGGAACTCGAGATGACTTCAGCCTTCAGTGTCATGGCTCACACTTTACTCACACATGTATGCTGCCCAAAGAACATGAGTGTCTCATGGAAACTGTGCTGAGGCCAGTTTTCTGAGCTGCCTGAGGTCTGAGACCCTGAGCTAACTTCCTGCAGTCCCAGCCAGAGCAATCCTCCCAAAGGTCTGCTCTAATGACTTAGTTTCTCTGCTCAAGAACCAATGGTAGCTCCCCATCACCAAAGCCATTGAATCTCATATACCAGAAATGTTATAAAGGTCAAAATGGAAGGACTTGATAACTGATTAGATATGAGAAATGAGAGAAAGTGAAGCATTAAGGATATACAGTTTGAAAACTTGGGTTATTGGAAGGAGAATGGGTACCCCAATAGTGATAGGGAAGATTGAATGGAGGGAAGACTTTTGCAGAAAGATAATGGACGTGTTGATTTTAACATGTCAATTCCAATTGGAGAGTGTCTGAATAAATTATGGTATATGAATGTTATGCAATATTATTGCTCTGTAAGAAACGACCAACAGGACGATTTCAGAGAGGCCTGGAGAGACTTGCATGAACTGATGCTGAGTGAAATGAGCAGAACCAGGAGATCATTATTCACGGCAACAACAATACTATATGAGGATCAGTTCTAATGGACATGACTCTCTTCAACAATGAAATGCTTCAAACCTGTTCCAATTGTTCGGTGAAGAGAGCCATATACACCCAGAGAGAGGGATGTGGAATGTGGACCACAACATAACATTTTCATGTTCTCTATTGAGGTTTACTTGCATTGTATTTCCTTTATCGAATTATTCTTTCTTGTAGATATGATTTCTCCTGCACAAAAAATGATATGTGGCAATAAGTATACATATATTCGATTTCTTAAGTATTTTAACATAATTAACATGTAGTGGATATCCTGCCATCTAGGGGAGGGGTGGGGAGTAGGGGGGAAAATTTGTAACAGAAAGCTTTGTAAGGGTTAATGTTTAGGAATTACCCATACATATGTTTTGCAAATAAAAAGTATTAATTAAAAAAAAGATGTCAATTCAAGGGTCTTGATCTTGAATTATTCAGGCACTTGGATGTGAGAGAAGTTAGGGCTGGATAAATAGAATTGAGAATTATCCAAATGGAAATATCATTGAATTCATGGGAGTTGATGAGATCACCAAGTAAAGTAGCAGAGAAGGAGAAGAGAAGAGGGTCCAGGACAGAGTTCTGGGAGACATCCACAATGAATGAATACAACCTGGATAAGCATCCAGCAGAAAAAACTGAGAAATGTTCTAACAGGTAGGAGAGTTAGGAGGGAGCAGTTTCCCAAAAACCTAGAAAGAAGAGAATATCAAGGAGAAAAGGGGGGAAAGCTGCAGAGAGGCCAAGAAAAATGAGGGGATGATTGGAAAAGGGCCTTTAGATTTAGGAATTGAGAGGATATCTTTGGATAGAGCAGTTTCAATTGAATTAGGAAACCAGAAGCTGGATTGTAAGGAGTTAAGAAAGGAGAGCCAGAGGAGAAAAGGTGGAGGTATTCATTGCAGACAGCCTCCTTTAGGAATTTAGCCACAGGGGCAGAGGAAATAGAGAATAATAGTTAATGGGGATAGAAGGATGAAATGAGGGGGTTTTGTGAGGATGAAAGAGACATGGGCATGTTTGAGAAGTCAGGAAGGAGCCACTAGACAAGGAAAGATTGAAGAAAAGTGTGAGAGTGGGAAAAACAGAGAAGACATGGAGGAAGTGAATGGAATGGGATCATTTGAACAAGCAGATGGGTTAGTCTTGAGATGGAGCAAGGCCAGGCCATTATGTGAGACGGTGAAGGAGAAGTTATCTGAGAGGAGATGAGAAAGAAAGGAGAAGAGAGAGCTCTTCCCTAGTTAATTTTTTTTAATTTACTCTATTTAATTAATTTTAATTTTATTTTATTTACTATATTTGCCAAAAGGCAAAAACAGTGGACTCACAACCAGAAATGCTGGTCCTCAACCCTATCTCCACCACTTATCATGTAATCTTGAATAAATCCTTTCCTCTCTCTTGGTCTCAGTTTCCTCCTCCAAGGAAAGGGGTAGAATGAGGGGTGAGGAGAGTGGAAGTAGATTATCTCTATTGATCCTTTAGCTCCAGGCCCTATCATTCTAAATTCTTCCCAGAATCTTTTTAACCGGCAGGTAATCTGATTTTATGATTCTAACCTATAGGTAGTTTAGCCTCAATACCTGATTGCTTTGATCAGCCAATCCTTCCCTCATACTTCCTCCTGTCCCTTAGGGTCTGGTTTTCAGAAATCATGATGATAGAGAAAGAATGTTTAGTTTGGTTCCAATCTTTCCCAGCTATGTTGCTTACTACCTACTGGAAGATTGATCTTCATGAGTTTAAATCCAGCCTCAGACACTGGTTGGGCAAGTCACTTAATCATATTTGCCTCAGTTTCCTCATCTGTAAAATGAGGTAGAGGAGAAAATGGCAAACCACTCTAGCATCTTTGACAAAATAAATAAATTCAAATGGAGTCACAGAGACAGATACAGCTGAAAAACAACTCAAGCACACACCTTTTGGGTAAGTCACAACCACTCTGAGCTCCTTTAGAACAAGGATTATGGCTTTGTTTTCTTTTTTTTTAACCGTTTCCCTCTTTTTTATTATGACCTTGGCAAAGAACAAGAAACAGGAATATTTCTCCATTCAAAGAAGAGGGGAAGAAAGAGGGCAATGTTTAACCATGACTCTTACTTACAGGATGTTGCATTTTTTCTTAGGATATTTCAAATTTAACATAGTAGTTTCCTCACTGACCTGTTGACCCCTGGATTGACCCCTCCTTTTTATTTTAACAATATTTTATTCTTCCAATTACATGTAAATTTAGTTTTCAAGATTTTAATGAAATTTTGAGTTCTAAATTTTTTTTTCTCCCTCTCTTCCCCTCCTCCCTTTCTAAGGCACCAAGCAAGCTGATACAGGTTATACATGTACAATCATTTTAAACCTATTTCCATATTAGTCTTGTTGTGAAAAAAAAATCAAAACAAAAAGGAAAAATCATGAGAAAAAAAACCAGCAACAACAAAAAGGTGAAAATAGAATGCTTCAATCCACATTCAGTGGATCCAGAGAGATCCAGAGAGATAGTTCTCTTTCTAAATGCGGATGGCATTTTCCATCTCAAGTTTATTGGAATTGCCTTGGATCACTTATTGCTGAGAAGAGCTAAGTCTATCATAATTGATCATCACATGATCTTCTTGTTACTGTATATAATGATCTCCTGGTTCTTCTCATTTCACTCAGCATCAGTTCATGTAAGTCTCTCCAGGCCTCTCTGAAATCATCCTGCTGGTCGTTTCTCACAGAACAATAATATTCCATGGCATTCATATACCATAATTTATTCAGCCATTCTCCAATTGATGGGCATCCACTCAGCTTCCAGTTCTTTGCCTCTACAAAAAGGGCTGCTGCCAACATTTTTGCACACGTGGGTCCTTTTCCTTCTTTCATGATCTCTCTGGGGTACAGACTCCTGACTCTCCCTTCTTTGCCTCCTACAAGACCTGGACACATTTCTGATACTTCCCCCAATTCTCCACCTTTGGTTTATTGGGATACTCTAATATTCTAAAGGACGTTGGGAGGTGACGACCTTCCTCTCTTAGATGTCTAAATGTTCTGATTTTTACCTCTACCTCTGCTCGGCCTGTTCTTTTCCTCAATATCAGGATGAGATGCACAGATTCTTAGTTTTAGAAGTGGAAGTTGGAGAGCCATCGCTCACTTTGAAGCAGTTAGTGAATCTTCAGTGAGAAGTCAACCAGCTTTTAGAGGTCTCAGTTTCATGGGGTCATAGAATCACAAAATATTGGAGCTGAGATAGACTTTTAAAATTGTCTAGTGAAGCCCCCTACTCTAAATGGGTGTTCTTATGGGCTCTCATTTTAAAGATTGGGAAACTGAGGGAAAATAAGTCAGGTTTAAAGAGTTAGAAGAGGATTTGAATCCTGGTCATCTGGCTTCAAAAGTGGGATTTAAACTGGGAAATTGAAGAGAAAGGAAAGAGATCTGGACTGGCTTGCCAGAGGTATGTGAAATTCCTTCCCCCAAGGGCAGGAGCTGGCAGGGGCGGGGGAGAGGCTTATTGATTGTGTAGGGGAAAGGAAGAGAAGAGGCAAAGAGCCAGGTCTGAGAAGTTTTCTGGGGGAACCTTCCCAGAGGGACCTCTTTGCCATCTATCCTGTGAGAGGTGGAGGTGCTCTGGTAAGATGCCCACAACTCTCTTCTCTCTCCCAGCTCCAATACCCCCTACCCTCCAAGCTGGACCCCTCCCCTGCTTGTCATCCCCCCACCATGAAATCTGACCTTTGCTGAATCAGGTTGCCTCTCTCCAGGGGCTGTCTGAAGAACATCTGTTCAGTCACCAGCTGCTGGGCTTCTTCCTCATCAGTGGCTCCCTCTCCCTCCCTCTCTGTCTCTCTCTGTCTCTGTCTTTCTGTCTCTGTCTCTGTCTCTGCCTCTGTCTCTCTGTCTCTCTGTCTCTCTCTCTCTCTCTCTCTCTCTCTGTCTCTCTCTCTCTCTCTCTCTCTCTCTCGGTCTCTCTGTGTGTCTCTCTGTTTCTGCGGATCACTGTTCTCTCTATCTGTCTCTGTTTCTCTCTGTGTGTCACTGTCTCTGTCTCTCTGTTTCTCTGTCTCTGTTTCTGTCTCTCTTTGATTCTCTCTGTCTCTTTCTGTCTTTCTCTGTCTCTATCTCTCTGTCCCTGTCTCTGTTTCTCTCTCTTTGCTCTCTCTTTCTCTCTGTCTTTGTCCCTGTCTCTGTCTCTCTCTGTCTCTCTCTCTGTGGGTCTCTCTATCTGTCTGTTTCTCTCTGTGTGTCGCTGTCTCTGTCTCTCTTTCTGTGTTTCTGTCTCTGTTTCTGTCTCTCTTTGATTCTCTCTGTCTCTCTCTGTCTTTCTCTATCTCTGTCTCTGTCTCTCTCTTTGCTCTCTCTCTGTCTTTGTTCCTGTCTCTGTCTCTCTCTGTCTCTGTCTCTCTCTATTTCTCTCTCCCTCTCTCTCTGAGTCTCTCTGTCTCTGTTTCTCTCTCTTGTCTTTGTCTCTCTCTGTCTCTGTCTCTATTTCTCTCTCCCTCTCTCTCTGTCTCTCGGTCTCTGTTTCTCTCTCTTGTCTCTGTCTCTATCTCTCTGTCTCTATCTCTCTCCATTTATGTCTCTGTCTCTTTTTCTCTATCCTCTCTCTCTCCCTCTATCTCTGCCTCTCTCTGTCTCTGTTTCTCTCTGTCTGTCTCTCTGTCTCTGTGTGTGTGTGTCTCCCTGTCTCTCTGTCCCTTTTGTTTCTCTCTCTCTTTCTCTCTCTGTCTCTGTCTTTGTTTCTCTCTTCCCCCTCTCTCTATCTCTCTGTCTCTGTCTCTGCTTCTGTCTGTCTGTCTGTCTCTCTTTCTCTGACTCTCTGCCTCTCTCTCTCTCTCTCTGTCTCTCTCTCTCTCTCTCTCTCTCTGTCTCTCTCTCTCTGTGTCTCTCTCTGTCTCTGTTTCTCTCTCTCTTTCCCCCTTTCACTGTATTTCTCTGTCTCTGTCTCTGTCTCTTTCTCTCTTTCTCTCCCCTATGTGCTGCAGGCCCTGCCAGGATTACCGATCCTAATTCCTCTCCATAGATCTTATTCCCTCACCAGCCAGTTCTTACAGCCAGGGCAGTCTGGAGGGGTCTGGAGCCAGGATGACTGGGGGGAAAGCAGCAAGAGGTTTAGTGAAGCTGAGAGGGCTTCATCGACCTGAATCTATGAGAAAATGGTCCCCTTTCCCATGGAAGCTGGTGCAGCAGCCCCTGCCCTCCCCTCCTTACATAATGTGCTGCTGGGAAGAAGAAAGAATGAATTTTTTAGATTTGGAGCCAGAAAGCCTACCTTGAGACCCCTACTTCTCCTATTTCCTCGGCTATTAAAGGAGGGTTTGACTAGATAGATGATACTGAAGTTACATCCAACACTAAAATCTTATGATGTTCCCATTGTTCTCCCTTTCACATATGGGGAAGTTGAGGCCCAGCTCATTTCTCTATCCAGGCTCACACAGTGATTTTGCAGCAGAATCAGAGCTCAAACTAATTTCCAGATGAACCAATTGACCTTGAAAACATTGGGATGGTTTTTTTTTTAATATCTCTTCTAAGATCTATTCCCATCCAACTGAATACAGCTCCCCTTTACCAATGGCCTTTATTGTAAAGAGTAATAGTTGACTCTTATAAAGCACTTTTAAAATGATTTTTTTTTCATAGGATAGCTAGGTGGTGCAGTGGATAGAACACCAGCCTTGAAGTCAAGAAAACCTGAGTTCAAATTTGGCCTAAGACACTTAACATTTCCTAACTATGTGACCCTGGGCAAGTCACTTAACCCCAATTGCCTCAGCAAAAACAAATAAAAATATTTTCATATTTTCTTTCATTTGAACCTCTCAATAAACTCATGTGATAGATACTAGGAACATTACCTCCATTTTACAAATGAGAAAACTGCCTCTGCCCCTGCCTTTCTTTGGGGACCAATAAAATTCTCCTTGCCTCCAAATATGTTTTCCCTGGTTCTCAAACTATTTATTTAAAGGCTTCATACACATGAGTTCCTCTAGCTTATGGTTGTCATTTACCTAATAAGAGTTTGTGGTGGGACCTAATTTTTTTTACTGTACCTCACTGCCTCTTCTGGGCTAGTCAGGGCTCAATGGACCTGGAGCTTAGAAACTCTGAGTTCAAATCTAAGGATCTGGCCTAAATAACACAGCCAATTCTGATGTTCCGACTGACTCCCGACCCTCCTCTGCTTCCCTTTTATCTCTGCCTACACTTCTAATTTCCCTGTTTTCTCAACACAGAAGATCCCACAATTGCCAATCCCCAATCAGACTTCTTGTCCAGGTCTCCCCCAGATGTCTCCATTGCCTTTTATCCCTATAGGCTTGTGGAGGTCTGGGTTCAAGTTCAAATCCAGTCTCAGATACATACTAGTTGTGTAACTTAAGTCACTTAACTTGTGTCTGCCTTACTTTCCTATTCTCTAAAATGGATGATTATAGCACCTCCTTTTAGGGGCAAGGGAAGAGGATCTAGAGCTGTGAATTCCTTAGTGTGGGGAACTCCCAGCATGGACGCTCCCTCCATTAATGTTGACTGGACAATTCCTGAGTAACTTCAATTTAATAAACATTTATTATGCATCTACTGTGTTCTGTAGGGATACAAAAAAAAGCAAGTGACAGTTCTTGCCCTTTAGGAGTTTACAATCCAATGGGAGAGACAGATGTAACAAAATATAGACAAAGCAAGAGAGATGCAATACAGGAAATAATTAAAAGAAGGAAAGCATTGGAATTAGGAAGGGTTGGGGAACGCTTCCTGTGGAAAGTGGGATTTTAGTTGAGACTTAAAGGGAGTAAGGAGACCAGTAGTCAGTGTGGAGAAGGCATAGGGGACACCCAGAGAAAATGCCCAGAGTTGAGAAATGGAGGTTCTTACAGCCATAGAGAGTTGTCTGGGATATTGAGTGATCCCTTAATTCCCTATACCAGAATGTTTCTGTCCCTGCCTTTCCTTTGGGGACCAATAAAATTCTCCTTGCCTCCATATAGGCCTTCCCTAGTTCTCAAGCTATTTATTTAAATTCTTCATATACGTGAGTTCTATCTCTCCTCCAGATTGTGAGCTCTCTGAGAGCTCTCTCATCTCCTTAGTAATCTGGCTTAATCATGTGGAGAGCAGGAAGGTGAAGTGATAGTGAGGGATGGAAAAAAGGTTTTAGGATAAGTAGTTAGTTCTTTTGCTTAAGGGAAAGGGAAGATGGGCTACATTGTCAGAAGGGGAGGAAAAGTCCGCCCTCTTCTTCGAAGTCTTAATTGGGTTTTTTTTTAATTTTTCCCAGAGATAGAATCCTCTTGCTCTTTCAAAAGTCCTGGCTTGTCTGTGCCTGTACAACCTCAGAAGGGGACTGCCTGGTTCCTTATAAGATAATGAGTTCTCCATTACTGAAGCTCTCCAACTGGTTCCTGAGATCTCATACTTCTAGACTCATGATCTCTTAGAAAATATTCTATATACTATTCTATGGTACCTTGACCTTGTGGTCTATTAGGAATCTTAGATCTTTTTCACAACTGCTATCAGCCATACATCTCCTGTCAATTATTTGTGAAACCGATTTATTTTAGACCCAAGTCCAGAACTTTACATATATCTCTATTAAAACTCACTTATTTGATTTAGCCCATGGTTCTAGTTTCCGTATTTCTGTGCTTAGGTTAATATAAAAAGCTACTTCATTCTCTTCTCCCCCCCCAACAATTCCTTTTGAATAAAGTAAATCCTTCTAAGTGACAGGAAACTCCATAGATGACCAGGCAGCTCATTCCATTTTGAAGGCAGCTCTCTGTGTTAGGAAATTGCTCTTTATACCACTTGTTAGGGATATTTTATAAGGGGTGCCCTACTGAGATATGGCTTGGACTATGTGACGTGTGAGGGCTGAGAGACAGCCTTGGACAGTAGATAGGGCAAGCTAAACTTAAATTAAGAAGACCTGGATTGACATACCATTAGGATGTGGCCCAGAAATCTGAACATGCTTTCATATATATATAATAAGCTCATATTATACCATGAATAAACATGAATGTGGTTGCATAGTCAACAAATCACAGCTGGCACAGGCTGGCAAAGCTCTTTCCAGGTGAACGGTCCCTTTTCTTGGATGGGGCATCTTTGGGGAGCATTTGTGGGTGTCCAGCTGCCTCTGAAGAAACTCCTCAGACACAACAGCAGTATTTTCACCTGGGGTTAATGAGCAAATCTAAGAAGTCTGGAGGAGCCAGACTCAACAAAACCAGCTGCCTGATTTGAGGTCTATGGGGACCCTTCCTAGAACAATACACTGCTCTCTTAGCCAGCTGTTCACTTCCCATTCTGCCTTTCTCGTCTGAATCCTCTTCCCATCAATAAGTGCGAGGAATGGAAATACCATATATGACTCCAAGATCAAGATTAAAATGTTTTCCAAGCTCTGTCTGAAGGCATCCTTTGTTCTCAGATGAATCAACTAAAATGTGTAATGATTATCAATTTGGCAACTTTTAGGAAGATAGGTAGGCAACCTCTTACTTTCTATCAAAATCATCAAGGAGGAACCAAGATGGTAGAGTAAAGTCAGGGACTTGCCTGTGCTTTCTGAAATTCCCCCCCAAACAACTTCAAAATAATTTCTCAAAACAAATTTTGAAGCAGCAGAACCCCCCAAAATGATAGGGTTAAATTTTCAGACCATGATAACTTAAAAGGTTGGAACAAAATTCTGTCTCACTGGGGTGAGAGAGAAGTATATTCCAGTCCAGGCCATAGCTGGCAATCAGCAGCAGGCTTTGGGGGGGGGAGACTGAATTGCAGTGGTTTCTAGAGCCCACAGATGGTAAGAATGACCACACCTCTTTTTATATCATATATCAAGAACTGAAAACTTACAATCCCTCAGAACTAGCTCTAAAAATAGCAGCATGAAAAACCTGAAGCTTGGGACAGTGCTCCCTCCACTCCAAGAGCAGAGCCCAGTTTTAACACAAAAGTCAACAAATAACCTGGAAAAGTGAACAAACTGCAGAAAAAAAATCTGAGCATAGAAAATTACTGTAGCAATAGGGAAGAAAAGAACACAACAATGTTAAAAAAAAAAAACAGGCTCAAAGAAAAATGTGAATTGGCCTTAAACCTGAAAAAAAAATCACTGTGGAAGAGCTAAAAAGAGGATTTTAAAATTAAATAAGAAAAATGGAGAGAAATACTGGGGAAAGAAAATAGAATGATGCAAAAAATTCATGAAAAAAAGTCCAACAGCTTGGTAAAGGAGGCACAAAAATACTGAAGAAAATAATACCTTAAAAAGCAGAATTGATCAAATAGAAAAGGAGGTACAAAAGCTCACTGAAGAATAGAACTTAAAGGAATAGAATTGGGCAAATGGCACCTAATGATTCTGTGAGACATCAAGAAACAATAAAACAAAATCAAAATGATGAGGAAAATAGAAGAAATGTGAAATATTTCATTGGAAAAAGAGCTAAGTTAGAAAATAAAGGAGAGATAATGTACCAAATATCAAGTAATATTACCTGAAAGTTAAGCTCAAAAAAAAGCTGACATTATATCTCAGGAAACTATCAAGAAAAAAAAATATCCTGATATCCTAGAACTAGAAGGTAAAAAGGACATTAAAAGAATCCTCTGATCACTTCCTGAAAGAGATCCAAAAATGAAAACTTTTTATGTTATAATCAAATTTCAAAGCTCCCAAGTCAAGAAGAAAATACTGTAAGCAGCCAAAAGAAACAATTCAAATAGCATGGACCCACAAGTCAGGATTACACAAGATTTAGCAGCTTCTACATTTAAAGGTTCAGAGAACTTAGAAAATAATATTTCAGAGGGCAATGGAACTAGAATTACAGTCAAGAATCATCTACCCAGTAAAACTGAATATAATCCTCCAGGGGAAAAATTGTGTATTTAATGAAATAGAGGATTTTTGAGCACTCCTGGTAAAAACACCAGAGCTGAATAAAATATTTGATTTTCAAGTATAAAAGTCAAGAAAAACATAAAAAAGTAAACAGCAAAGAGAAATCATAAAGAATTCAATAAGTTTATACTGTTACATTCCTACACGGGAAGATAATACTTGTAACTCCCAAGAACAGAGCTTATACAGTGGAGGGAAAAGTGGTAGGCAATGCTTGGACCTTATTCTTTGATCACTGGCTCAAAAAGGGAATAGCATACAATCTCAGGGTATGGAAATCTATCTTGCAGTAGGGAGGGAAGAGAGAAGAGAAGGGTAGGACTTGATAGAATAGAGAGCTCCTTGAAGGAGGCAGTGGTCAGAAGCAAAATATTTTGAAGAGAAACAGGGTGAAAAGAAAGAGAATAAATGGGGAAATAGGATGGAGGGAAATATACAGTTATCATAATTGTGAAAAAGTTTTACAGCAATTTTCTCAAATATACAGAGCAACAAGTCAAAAATGTATAACATTACAAATCATTCTCCAATTGATAAATGTTCAAAGAATATGAATAGGCAATTTTTAGATGACAAAATAAAAGCCATCATTAGTCAAATGAAAAAGTGCTCTAAATCATTATTGATTAGGAAAATGCAATTTTAAAAAAGAAAAGAACTTATATATACAAAAACATGCATAGCAGCTCTTTTTGTGATGGCAAAGAACTGGAAATTGAGGGAATGCCTATCAATTGGAGAATAGCTGAAAAACTTGTGCTATGGGGGTAGCTAGATGAAGCAGTGGTTAGTGCACTGGCCTTGAAATAAGGAGGACCTGAGTTCAAATGCGGTCTCAGACACTTAATATTTCCAAGTTGTAGGATTATGGGCAAGCCATTTAACCTTCATTGCCTCTGCAAAAAAAAATGTGATATATTGTGATGAAATTGTGATGAAATACTACTGTGCCATAAGAAATGCTGAGCAGAATTGCTTTCAGAAAAACCTGGCTAAGATGGATTTACATGTGAATTCTACCAAACATTCAAAGAACAATTAATTCCAATACTACACAAACTATTTGAGAAATTAGGGACAGAAGGTATACTGCCAGAATCCTTCTATGAGACCGATATGGTGCTGATAGCTAAACCAGGTAGGGTAAAAACAGAGAAAGAAAACTATAGACCAATTTCCCTAATGAATATTGATGCAAAAATTTTAAATAAGATTTTAGCAATGAGATTACAGAAAGTCATCCCCAGGATAGTACACTATGACCAAGTAGGACTTATACCAGGGATGCAGGGCTGGTTCAATATTAGGAAAACTATCAGCATAATTAATTATATTAATAACCAAATTAACAAAAACCATATGATTATCTCAATAGATGCAGAAAAAGCCTTTGACAAAATCCAACACCCTTTCCTATTAAAAACACTAGAGAGTATAGGAATAAATGGGCTTTTCCTTAAAACGATCAGTAGCATCTATTTAAAACCATCAGCAAGCATCAT
>JAJPUD010012014.1:9461-30982 GCA_023553655.1 Myrmecobius fasciatus
CACTAAATTTTCCAGTGAGGTTCTGACCTTCCTCAGCCAGACTGAAAACCACATTTCTTCTCTCTCCCTTTTATCACCTCTAAATATCTACTACATGTCTTCTTTTTAAAGGAAAGCAAGTAAGATAAGTGTGTTTTAGACCTAACGATTCCTTGCTGACTCAATTACACCTGTAGATAAATCAGAGATTCCTGCTTTTTAACCACATAATTTTTATTAAACTTTATGAAAAAATTTACAAAGATCCTGGGATAATTAGTTGTAGGTTATTTATCCTTCATGGAAAATATGACATATTCAGAGCAATCAAGTATAAACATGTGCATTGATCTTATCTTTTAAGTACTCAAGGTAGAGGTGAAGGGATAAGGGAATTGACAAGCTGAGCCTTGAGTGTGGGTATAATACTAATTAGGTTCCTGTTTATATGAAATGGAATACAACGGCTATATTTTGGGAAATTTGGAATTGAATTGGCCTTGTATGGATTCTGACTTCTGAAAAGCTAATCTCTTGAAGAAGTCAGAAGACTAGCATGAGTAACTAAAATCTTTTTAGGTTTTTGGCCTTCATGTGATCATGTTTTGACTTTCATTCCTTCTTTCTTTAACTCTTAGCATCTTTTTTTTCCTACTGTCCATTTATTTATACTATCCTGTCTTTGCTATTTCAGTATCCCTGTTCCTGGCTTCCTTGTGCCTATCTAGTTATTCTCTTTAAATTATTCTCTTTAACCTCTTCTGGTTGAGTGTTGTGTTATCTTCTTTTCCAGTTTCTGGGCCTGTCCTTTATATCTCTCTAACCAAGGAAAGAATTACTACCCCAAAGGATTTGAATAAATCTCCCAGTTGGTCCAAAAGTGATTCAAGTAGCCTGGAGGGAAAATTGTAGAAGAATGGTATCAAGGAGCTCTACTAATTCACTAAAACCTGCAGGAAATGCTGACACAGGACTATGGTAAAAGAAGTTGGAAAGTAAAAACTGTGGAAGGGAACATTGATGAGGAGTGACTGTAAGGGCCACAGTAGGAAACTGGTATTGAGGAGTCATACTAGATAAAATGAGATCTGCTGGGAGCCCTCTCCAGGACACAACTGCAAATGACAAAGCTTTATAGGTCTCTGGGGGATAATTGCATACAAAAGGATGATGCTATTTTCTAGGCACTAAATTGTGAGGCCCACTGACTTTCTTTAATCTGTAAATAAAATGGTTCATTCTCTTAGCCTTATAATTTATATGCTTGCAAGATTAGCTGGAGATAACTTGAGTTTTGTCAGTTAGATAACTTAAATGGACTCATACAAAGGAGACATATTTCTACACATCATCATATTCTATGGGAGCGTCTGACATGATTAACAACTGTTTCATTCCAAATATGACAAGTTCTGTCCTATTTTATCCCCTCCCAGCATATGCCTTTAGCATAGCAGTTTTTGCTACTTAGTGGTAGAATTCTGATTTTGTGTTTAAGCTCAAATGACCTGCTCTTGGACCATGGTCTAGGACCATGTTCCTGTATTGATCTCAATGACCAATTCCCAATTTGAAGCTAATTCAAATCATTGAACTTTTGGATTCTTTTCCCATCATGCCTAAAAAACCAATTTCGTTTCCTGTTTTATTCTTCAAATTCCCTGAGATTAAGTGTCCTACCTTACTAACTCCCTAATTCTCAGTTCTGATGATAGAATCCTTATTATCTGTTGCCCAAATTCCTGATGTCAACTACCTTTTTATCTGGTATTGCATGTCATGGCCTCTTCTTTTCCTCAAGTATCCAATATTTTTTGGCACACCACTCTAATGTTACCTGCTTATGTTTCTGCATTATTTCATACCCTGGTGATGGGTCTTCATAGTCTTTGCCTCCAGGTCATCAAAATACCAAATGAACCCTGACTCTGAAATCTCAACAGAATCCTTATATATAGCTACCTATAAAATATTCTGGTAAAATCTATGTGGTAGTTTTTAATGACAGGAAGCACTTTTAAGTCACCTAAAAGAGAGTCTTTCATAATATGTATTAACTTTCTACTGTATATTGCAATGACAATTATGACAGATGAAACTAAAATGGAATGCCAGGGTGGTGTGAGGAGAATAACAATATCTATGAGAAACTGACTATGAAGGAAGCCATTAAGCCACCATGAATTGGAATGCAGTATTATTCTTTCTATCTCAAAGCAGTCTAAATGGATTTCCAATTCTGAGAAAGGAAAAAGAGCCAGAACAATTACAGTGGCAATTTTCCTACCCCAGGAAGATCTAATTCAAATACAAATCCATCTCCTTCATGTTCATTTATACTCTGAGGTAATATGGCTGTAGAATACCAAGTTAAGTTTTTCTCAGTTACTCAATATATTGTTTTCCATAGTTCACTTAGATATTTTCAAATAAAAATTTTCACTCAAGGCAAAAATTCTCATATGTACAGAATGCAAGAAATGATTACTGAAGTACATCAGTTAGTTCCAATGAATGATAATACGCAATTGAAGCAACTTAATTTTTTTAAAAAATTGTGCAAAAATTCCCTTTCCCCACCTATATTCTGACATTTTAAACCACATTAATGAAGAAGACTTTTTTCATGACTATGTTTCTTTCCTCCAAAGTATTTTTAGCAAGAGAAAACAGAGGCTCATTTTGAATATTTTATTCATAAAATTTCTTGTGTTTGGACTTAAAACCTATTTCAACATAAGGAAGATTATTCCATTAAGATAAACACTTATTAGAATTATTTTTCACTAGCTACATAAAATTTTCTTTTGTTGGTGATATTTTGCCATTATGAATAGGGCAGGTTTCATTTCTTTTATCCTCATTAATGGAAAAATCCACAAATATAAGTGAGAGTTTTTTGGGTTTATTTGCATAATAAAAAATGCAAGGTAAAAATAAAAGGCATATTCTTCATGAAACTGATAATATTTAGATATATTAATGCACATTTGTGAATTTGTTGATTGGACTTATAATTCTGAAAGCAATTTAGAATTTTACACAAAATGTTACTAAGAAGTACATGCCCTTTAATGTTCTAGGCCTATATTCCAAAGAGTTAAAAATATGGGCACAAAAATATTTAAAGCAGTTTTTTTGTGGTGGCAAAAAACTTGAAATGAAAAAAGAATCAATCATTTGGTGAGTGCCTGAACAAATTATGGCATATGAACATAATATAAAGTATTTTACTGTAAGAAACTGGGGGGGCAGTTTTAAAGAGGTATGGAAAGAGTTGGATGAAATAATACAAAATGAAGAAATAACAACTAGAAGAACAATTTATAGCATCAATATTACAGAAATGAACAATTTTTAAAGATTTAAGAATTTGTCTGATAAACTAAATTATCAGACAAGATTGCAAAGTATTGAGGGAATTTTTTTTGTCTCTCACCTTAGAGAAATTATAATACACAGAATTAAAAAAAAAGTTTCTAGATGTAACCAATGTGGAGATATGTTTTGCCTAACTGAAATCACTTTTTTTCCTTTCTTCTTTCCTGGCTCCCTCCTTCCCCTTATTTCCTTACTCCCTTCCTTTCTTTGTCTATTCTTTTTTTTCTGCCTTTCCTTTCTTTTTCCTTTCTTTACTTCCTTCCTCCTTCACTTCCTCTTTCTTTCCTTCCTTTCTTCCTCCTTCCCTCCTTCTCTTCTTTCCTTCTTCCCTCCCTCTCCCCCTTCCTTAATCCTTTCCTTCTCTTTTTTCTTTCCACCTTTCCTCCCTTCCTTTTTAATGGGTATAAGAGGTATGTGTGGAAAGAAAGTTTGCTTTATAAATGAAAAAATAACATTTTAAAAATAAAAGCCAGTTAAAAGAGAAATGTGTGATTCTGAAATATTTACTATCTAACCAGGGTACCTGCTAGTTTCTGCCATCAGAGTATGCTATTTCTTTGGGAAAACTCATTGATCCTCATCCACTGATACAGAGTAGGGAGATTTAGTTTTTATTGGGAAACTACTAAGATCAATGAGCTCAGACTATTGTTCAAATACTTAATTCATAAGTCATCTGAAAAAAATTTCTATTTCTATTGTCTAGGCAAAATTGTGTCCTTGTTTCAACCAGTCAATATGTTATTGTATTCAATGTTTTTTTTCCTCATAGCAAAATCTTTAAGGTGATGAACTCAGGAATTAATTGATTGATACTTAGTTTCATGTAAAAGGAAGATGGCATTAAACTGTCTGTTCAGTTTTAGTAATGCAGTAGAGATAATCTTTAAAGTTTCCCTGGCCATCTTCTTAAGTGCACAACATAAATTACTCCAGTTCAATTTCAATTACCCTCTATTCTAAAACCATTAAATCTTTCCAAATACATATCCTTTATGTTGCATATGTACAGTGAGATTCAAGGCCCTTTTTATCATACAGTTAAGGGATACCACATACTGCTCTCAAACACGGAGAGTAATTTCTACATTTTAAAGCAACAAATTAATCCCAACCTCCTCAATTGCCTGTTGAAGGAATATTCTGATCTCCTAGGCCTTGATCAGTTGTATGTTAAAAATTTCTAATTATTGTTAGCAGTTAGAAGAAGGTAGAAAGAATCAGAACAAGAAGCAATATGTGAATACAATATCTTTTCTTTTGGAATGAATTATTATCTATGTGAGTTACATTTAGCATTCTGGCCTTTTTCTATTGCTATTCATAACTAACTCTACTGAATGGAGATGGTTAAATATGAAAAGGTATATTTTTTTCAGGAAGAAAAAATATAATCTTCAAAAGAATTAGTCAACATCCTTCCCTCTACTTCAAAAGCTTGTTCTTGAAATAAGATATGAGAATAGAAGATCTTTTATTAACTTATGGATGATTTTCTTGCTAATCAGTTTGGCTTACAAGAATCACAATGTTTCCTAAATATGTAGCATAGTATTGAATTACCTGGTAATTTAAAATATTAATATAGCACTGTGATGAAAGTCCTATTGCAATGTCTTATGGTATAATAGAAGTGACTCTCAGCCCTTAAATTTTAACAACTGTGCCCAAGTTCTATTTTACCCTACCAAGTGGAAATGCTGCTAGTATGAGTCAAAAAACAGGTTGTGTGCTTATCCTTCAAGGAAAAGTCTCATCATTAGAGAAATGGCTACTATATGATGCAAAGTTTTATCCACAGCAAACGTAGAGACCATCCGATGAGGTGTAAAAATCTTTATAAGTGAAGGGATAACTCATATTTTTGCAACAGTATTTAATTTTTCCAAATACATGAAAAAGATAATATTTAATATTCATTTCTTTTTTTAATTTTTAATTTTCCAAATAAAAAATAGTTTCCAACATTCATTTTTCTATAACTGGATTCCAGATTTCTTCTACCTCCCCAACACAGCAAGCAATCTGATATAGGTTAAATATATGCAATTCTTTTAAACATATTTTCATATTTGTCATGTTCCACGAGAAAAATAAAACTAAAAGGGAAAAATACATGACAAAGAAAAAGGTGAAAATACTATGCTTCAAACTACGTTTAGTCTTTCTCTGAATGCATTCTGATGGCATAGCTTTAGAAAACTCAATCTCATCCCAGTGCTATATTGAAGCAACGGGAAAAGGCCATACTACAAGTTCTTTATTACTCCAATCTGTCAATAGCTCTGTGATCTCACCAATATGGTAAGATTCACTCATCCAGGAATATAGACTGCAAGCCAATCATTTTTCCATCTTGTACAACTTTTGTCATGTATTATAATAAATTTTGTCACTGGGATCTACCCAATGTGCTAAGGACCTTCTTTTTATTATTTTTCCAAAATATAGTTACAAATGGAAGTTGAAAGCTGTCAGTTACTATTTGCTTTCATTATATGACCAGCCATTTTGTTTTTAGGTCAAATATAAGGTGCTGAACTCTACTCATGTACAGCATATGTTTCGATTTTTTTCTGCTTACTTTTTATCTTCAATTCTTTGGAAACAATGATATTTCATGACATAGTTAAGTAATGTCATCAAAAGTATACTGCTATTAAAATAATGAATATTTCAGGAAGCAGCTTAGAGCTACTTAAAAAAAAAACAAATTTTTCAAAAGCAATTCCATACTAAACCCAATACATTGCCCATTTATACTGTCTGTTCTAGACCCTAATGAGTGAGCTTCATAGATTGTCCCTGTAATGCATACTATTATCTGGAAAATAGTTATTATCTATTTGCTATTTGTGTGTGTGTGTGTGTGTGTGTGTGTGTGTGTGTGTGTGTGTGTGTACGTACATACTCAGACCAAACTGTTGGGTTTTTTTTCTGGGGGGGTTTAAATGAATTTCTTATAGTAAGTTTTTTGTGCATTGCACAAATCTACATAATCAGCATAATCCATAGAAAGGAAAACATGGAGTACTTCACTATCTGTATGGAATCTCTTTTTTGAAATGGACTATGTTCCTCTATAACAGTAGAAAAAAAATCTTTGGAAAAAAATTTTTTTCCTGTGCTACATCTCTGTTCTGTTATTAATCTTTCAAGATATTTTGTATCTCTGACATATATTAGAGATACTATTTTGGAGGTTATCCCTGTGATTTCAGCAACTGGTTCAAAATAAGTAATACTTATTACTGAGGAAAATTAATGCTAGATTATGTTATTTACTACTAATATTCCTTTGTGAATCCATCTGTTTCCTTAGACCGCTAATTTCTGAAGATCAGGCAATTTTTGAAGGAGATAGATAAGTAAGGTAGTCTACTCCCAGCCTTAGTGACTCTCAGTTTTGTTTACTCTTGAAAGTAAATGGGACGGAGTTAGGTCCATTCCCAGGGATGTATCACATTTAACTTGCTACTCCCCTTTTAAAGATTTGGGGTGAGCCGATCTAGAAAAAAGTGTAGTTGAAAGAAAGTTTTTCAGGCTAACATTGCTAGAAGCAAACTGGGTTTTATAAAGCCAGATAATATTGCAATCCTATATGATAAATGGATACGTGTAACTCCTAAGACATTTACAACTATTATGGCAGTTGGAAGGAATCTACATAGACATAGAACATGAGTATGAGTTAAATAGGATGGGATGATGTCTTTAATAGTAAAGTAAGGTAAGGAGAAAGAAGAATGCACTGGAAAAAGAGGAAAAAGAAAGGTAAATTAACAAGTTAATTGGAAATTAAATAATCTAATCCTGAAGAATGAATGGGTGAAAAAGCAAATTATAGACACAATCAATAATTTCATGCAGGGGAATGACAATAAGGAAACAACATACCAAAATTTGTGGGTCACGGCTAAAGCGGTTGTAAGGGGTAATTTTATATCTCTAGATGCTTATTTGCATAAAACAGTGAAAGAGAAGATCAATGAATTGGGTTTCCAATTAAAAAATCTAGAAAAAGACCAAATTAAAAACCCTCAATAAAATACCAAATTGGAAATTCTGAAAATAAAAGCGGAGATTAATAAAATTGAAAATAAGAGAACTATTGAATTAATAAATAAAACTAAGAGTTGGTTTTATAAAAAACAAACAAAATAGATAAGCCTTTAGTTAATTTGATTAGAAAAAGGAAAAAAGAAAATCAAATTGTTAGTCTTAAAAATAAGGGAGAACTTTCCTCCAATGAAGAGGAAATTAGAGTAATAATTAGGAGTTTCTTTGCCTAAATTTATGCCAATAAATTTGATAATGTAAATGAAATGGAGGAATATCTACAAAAATATAGATTGTCTAGGTTAACAGAAGAGGAAATAAATTATTTAAATAGCCCCATTTTGGAAAAAGAAATAGAACAAACTATTAATCAACTTCCTAAGAAAAAATCTCCAGGGCCAGATGGATTTACATGTGAATTTTACCAAACATTCAAAGAACAATTAATCCCAATACTATATAAACTATTTGAAAAAATAGGGAAAGCAGATGTACTACCAAATTCCTTCTATGACACAGATATGGTGCTGATAGCTAAACCAGGTAGGGAGAAAACAGAGAAAGAAAACTATAGACTCATTTCCCTAAGGAATATTGCTGCAAAAATTTTAAATAAGATTTTAGCAATAAGATTACAGAAAGTTATCCCCAGAATAATATACCATGACCAAGTAGGATTTATACCAGGAATGCAGGGCTGGTTCAATATTAGGAAACTATTAGCATAATCAATCATATTAATAACCAAATTAACAAAAACCATATGATTATCTCAATAGATGCAGAAAAATTGGCAGATTGGCAGAAAAAGCCTTTGATAAAATCCAACACCCATTCCTATTAAAAACACTGGAGAGTATAGGAATAAATGGGCTGTTCCTTAAAATGATTAGTAGTATCTACTTAAAACCATCAGCAAGTATTGTATGTAATGGGGACAAATTAGAACCATTACCAATAAGATCAGGAGTGAAACAAGGCTGTCCACTGTCACCATTACTATTTAATATTGTATTAGAAATGTTAGCTTTGGCAATAAGAGAAGAAAAAGAGATTAAAGGAATTAGAGTAGGTAATGAAGAAACCAAATTATCACTCTTTGTAGATGACATGATGGTATACTTAGAGAACCTGAGAAACTCGACTCAAAAATTACTAGAAACAATTCACAACTTTAGCAAAGTTACAGGATACAAAATAAATCCACATAAATCATCAGCATTTTTATATATTACCAATAAAGTTCAGCAGCAAGAGATACAAAAAGAAATTCCATTCCAAATAACTGTTGATAGTATAAAATATTTGGGAATCTATCTGCCAAGGAAAGTCAGGAACTATATGAACTAAACTACAAAACACTTTCCACACAAATAAAATCAGACCTAGTCAATTGGAAAAACTCAAAATGCTCATGGGTAGGCCGAGCGAATATAATAAAAATGACAATACTACCCAAACTAATTTATTTATTTAGTGCCATAACAATCAAACTCCCAAGAAATTATCTTACAGATCTAGAAAAAATAGTAGCAAAATTCATTTGGAAGAACAAAAGGTCAATAGTTTCAAGAGAATTAATGAAAAAAAAAAGGCTGATGATGGTGGACTTGCTGTACCAGCTCTAAAACTATATTATAAAGAAGCGGCCATCAAAACCATTTGGCCCTGGCTAAGAAATAGAGTAGTCGATCAGTGGCATAGGATAGAATCACAGGACAAACTAGGCAATAACTATAGTAATTTAGTCTTTGATAAACCCAAAGACCCCAACTTCTGGGATAAGTACTCACTATTTGACAAAAACTGCTGGGAAAATTGGAAACTAGTGTGGAAGAAATTAGGGCTTGATCCACATCTAACACCACATATCAAGATAAGATCTAAATGGGTTCATGATCTGGATATAAAGAGTGATATAAGTAAATTAGAGGAACATAGAATAGTTTTCCTCTCAGAACCATGGATATGGAATAAATTTATGTCCAAAGAAGAACTGGAACTCTTAATTGAACACCAGATAGATAACTTTGACCTATATTAAGTTAAAAAGTTTTTGTACAAACAAAACCAATGCAGTCAAGATTAGGAGGGAAGCAATAAATTGGGAAATCATCTTTGCATTTAAGGGTTCTGATAAAGGTCTTATCTCTAAAATATATAGAGAATTGTCTCATATTTATAAGAATTCAAGTCACTATCCAATCGATAAATGGTCAAAGGATATGAACAGACAATTTTCAGAGGATGAAATTAAAACTATTTGTAGTTATATGAAAAGGTGCTCCAAATCACTATTGATCAGAGAAATGCAAATTAAGACAACCCTGAGGTACCACTACACACCTGTCAGATTGGCTAAAATGACAAGAAGAGATGGTGACGGATTTTGGAGGGGATGTGGGAAGGGTGGATTTTTGGTGGAACTGTGAATGGATCCAGCCATTCTGGAGAGCAATTTGGAGCTATGCTCAAAAAGTTATCAAAGTTTGCATACCCTTTGACCCAGCATCATTTCTATTGGGCTTATATTCCAAAGAAATCATAAAGGATGGAAAGGGCCCCACATGTGCAAGAATGTTTGTGGCAGCCCTTTTTGTAGTGGCTAGAAACTGGAAACTGAATGGATGCCCATCCATTGGAGAATGGCTGAATAAATTATGCTATATGAATATTATGGAATATTATTGTTCTGTAAGAAATGACCAGCAGGAAAATTTCAGAGAGCCCTGGAGAGACTTACATGAACTGACACTGAGTGAAATGAGCAGAACCAGGAGATCATTACACAGGGCAACAACAATACTATATGATGATCAATTCTGTTGGACATGGCTCTCTTCAACAATGAAATGTTTCAAACCACTTCCAATTGTTCACTGAAGAAAGCCATATACACCCAGGAAGAGGGATGTGAAATGTGGACCACAACATAACATTTTCATGCTCTCTATTGATGTTTGCTTGCATTGTGTTTCCTTTATCTGATTTTTCTTTCTTGTAGATACGATTTTTCTTGCACAGCAATGATAAGTGTGGAAATATGTACATATATTCAATTTGTCAAGTATTTTAACATAATTAACATGTAGTGGATATCCTGCCATCTAGGGGAGGTTTGGGGAGTAGGGAGGAAAAATTTCTAACAGAAAGCTTTGTAAGGGTTAATGTTGAAGAATTACCCATACATATGTTTTGCAAATAAAAAAAATTTAAAAAAAAGGTAGATTAGAGTAAATAATTTACTCATAACAAATATTGCAGAGAGAACACTTGAGCCTTACTGTGAACAGAATTGGCTCAAAGAGGCAAATAACATGCCCATTCAGTTGGGTATAGAAATCTTATGTCCCCATAGGAAAATTGAAGGGGAAGAGGATAAAAGAAGATGGAATGGGCTGATAGAAGCCAGCACTGATTGGAGAAGTGGAGATCAGAAACAAAACAGCTTTGAGTAGGGTTAAGATAAAAGGAAAGAGGGAGATTGGAATGAATAGGGAAAAAATAAGATGGAGGGGGAAAAGTTGGAGGATTGATTGGAGAAGTAGTGATCAGAAGCAAAACACTTTTGAGGTGGGTTAAGATAAAAAGGAAGAAGGAGAGAAGAATAAATAAACAAAACATAGGATGGAAGGGGGAAAAGTTAGCAATAATTATTTTTAAAATTACAACTAATTTCTCTTATAAAAACATCATTTCTGAAATATATAAAGAACTGAGTCAAATTTATTAAAAAAAATAAGCACCTCCATTACCAACTGCTCTATGACTGCAGGCAGTTTTCAGAAGAAGTAATCAAAGCTACCTATCATCTTATTAAAGTTGTGAACTGATCCAACTATTCTATAGAGCAGTTTGGAACTATACCGACAGGGCTACAAACCATGCATACCCTTTGACCTAGCAATACCTTTGTATTCCAAACAAATAAAAAACAAAAAGGAAAGGGAGTTATAAGTACAAAAATATTTATAGCAGTTGTTTTTGTATTGGCAAAGAGTTGGAAATTGAGGGGATGTCCATCAGTTGGGGAATGGCTAAAAAAGCTGTGGTATATGATTGTGATGAATAGGAGGCGCTCCAGAAAAACTAGGAAAGACTTAGATGAATTGATATAAAGTGAAATGAGCAGAACTAGTTGAACGTTAACTAATGTCTACAATATAACGATCCAAGACAGTTCCAAAGGATTGATGAAGAAAAATGCTATTCATCCAGAGAAGAATTGATCGAATCAGAATGCACATGAAGCATATATATTTTTTCTTTCCTTTTTTTGGAGGGGTAAGGGTCTGAGTTTTCTTGCATAATATGACTATTGTGGAAATATTTTTTCATAATTGTTCATGCATAACCTATATCAAGTTGATTACCTCTTCAATTAAGGGAGAAGTGAATGAAGGAGAGAATTTGGAATTCAGTTTTTTAAAATGTTAATTGTTTTTACATATAATAGGGAAAATAATTTTAATTAAATTTTACTGTTTAACGTTGTCCATTAGTTTCATAACTTCCCTTAAAGAGGCAAAAAACACTTACCCCTACATGGAAGTGTCCTCAGAAAAGACACATCTACATTATAATAGCCTCTGAACACTCTCACCATGCAAAGGAAGCAAAACTTATTCAGAGTTTCAACTAAGAATTCTTGAGCTTCAGAGAGAGTCATACAATCTGTCTATAACATAGCCTCTTAAAGTTTTCAAAATGAAAAATGCCCTGGAAATTCAACCTCTGGGCAATATTTGATTATTTCCCTACAGCTCAGTGGAAACAGTGATTAATAGGATAAGGCCAAAAGTCAGGAAATGAAGCAGTAACACTTCTTATAGTAACAAACTCTTACATGTTTCAAATATTAAAGTGGAGCTTTTAACAGTCTATCAAAATATGTCTATCAAAACATTAAACAAAAATAGGTGAGGGAAAAAGAAAAACAATACAGCAACATTAGAGTCTAAGAAGGGGAAAACCTCAAAAACCATTCCATAAAGAGTTCTTAGCAAAATAGTATTTTTCCCTATCTTCTGTCTTCCCCTCCCCTTAAAGAGATAGTTTCTTCCCCAGTCAAGGAGTCACTGAATCTCAGAACAATCAAGATTCTCCTTTTTCTACCCTACCCTAAACAACCCAACCCATCTTAATTATTTTTGATAGACTATTATGCTTTGAGGATATAAGATTGTACTTAAGTCAAAATAAAATTTGAAATATGAGACACCTAGGTTTTGTTACATGTCTTCAAAAGAATTTAATATTAACAATCTAGTTGCTCAGCTAAATTTAGGGAAACTTTAAATTGTTGCATGTAGAGTTCTTTGATCAACAGTAAAAATCAGGTGAGTTTGAGGACTTTTCTGTAAAATATTCTCCATGTGTTCTCTTTATAAACTGTCCCTGCAATATCCTCTGGTAAGGCTTCTAGACAATAGAGAAGAGGGAATTTCTAAGGTGGTATAATAGGTAGAATATGCTTCCTATAAATAAAATAAATTTCCATTTATATAAATAAACTATCTGAATAATTTATAGAGATGTATCTAATTACCAAAATATTTCAAATTATTCTTGAAAGCCAGTAACACTGAATATAGTTAGTAAAATCCAGAAATGTATGGCATATCATTTTTCAATAACTTGGTTAATATTTATCATATTATAACCAAATCCTGTTATATGATTCAAGAACTTTATGAAAGTTCATTGAGCTTATAATACTTAAAACAATATTCCAATGGAATGAATTATCTCTTTCCTTTAATATTCGTTAAACTGACAGTTTTCTACAAATTAAAATCATTAATAATCACAAAATTAATATTTATATAGTGCTTACTATGTGCCAGAAACTATGCGAAATGCTTTACAAGTATTTTATTTGATCCTTACCACAATCCCAGGAGGTAGGTGTGCTATCATTAAACCCATTTTACAGAAGAGAAAACTGAAGCAAACATAGATTCAGTTACTTGCCCAAGATCACAGACAAGGAGTATGTGTCTGAGGCCATATTTGAATTCAGATCTTTCTAATTCCAAGTCCAATTCCCTATTCACTGTGCTACCTCTATAAAGTATGACACATTAGACCCAGAATGCAAACACATGCCCTTCTACCTAGGAGTACTTTGTTAGCCACATATTCCTGTTTCTTTATGCATTTGAGAATAGTATTGCATATTCTACAAAATGTGCTATTATTCAAATTCAGTGATTGCAATTCTCTATTGAATTGAACTTACTTAAATATTTATAAGTTCTAAATTTAATACACATAGCATTTATGCTTTTTATGGATAAATCTAGAGTTATATATAATCTGTCTTTCCAAACTCTTTGTACAGTAAAGCCATGCTGGCCTTTTCTTTGTTTCTCATATGTCCCCACCCCCAATCTTAGGCCCTTTCTCTGACCTAGTCCTCCAAGATCAATATCTCCTAAATGTGCTAGCTCTAGAACCCCTCTCTTCCTTCAAGATGCATCTTCCACCTTCCACCTTCTTTGGAGAAATATAATTGGAGGAGTGAGAATGATTTTAGCAGAATAAGAAAGTGTTCAGGCAATGTGAACAAATAACCAGTAAAGTAGATCAATGATTGAATTTGGGGAGGAGAAATGACAAATTTTTTTTAAATTAAGGAAAATTTGAAGTACAATCTGACAAAATAATGATCCATAATCTACTTCTGGGTTAAAAGAGAAGCAGGATTAAGGACAATTAAAGAAACTTAAAAGAATTAATGAGAATAAAATAACGGGAACAATTCAAGGATTAAGCAAATCAACTGAGTAATTGTGGGCAGATGAAATTGGTGAATTAGAGACTAAAGGGCAGATAGGTATGGTTGGATTTCATCATCACAACAACTAAAGGAAATAAGTGATATTATAATCCTCATTTTTACAGTTGAGGAAACTGAGTGTGCAGAAATTAAGCACCTTTGCCCATGGTCATTCACCTAGTAAATGGCAAGTTGAATTTGAACTCAGATCTTTCTGATTCCAGGTTCAGCATTTATAGCCACTCTTCCATTTTTCTATCAAGTTAGTAAGAAATAATAATTAGCTATCAAAGTTTTAACCAGGTATTTAGAGTTGAAGTGTAGATGCTCATAAGCAGCATTAAAATCTGAGTGTAACCTGTCAGATTGGCTAAAATGACAGGAAAAGTTAATGATGAATGTTGGAGGGGATGTGGGAAGGCTGGAACACTGATGCATTGTTGGTGGAGCTGTGAACGGATCCAGCCATTCTGGAGAGCAATTTGGAGCTATCCTCAAAAAGTTATCAAACTGTGCATACCCTTTGACCCAGCAGCATTTCTATTGGGCTTATATCCCAAAGAAATCATAAAGGAAGGAAAAGGCCCCACATGTGCAAGGATGTTTGTGGCAGCCCTTTTTGTAGTGGCTAGAAACTGGAAACTGGATAGATGCCCTTCAACTGGAGAGTGGCTGAATAAATTATGGTATATGCATATTATAGAATATCATTGTTCTGTAAGAAATGACCAGCAGGAAGATTTCAGAGAGGCCTGGAGAGACTTGCATAAACTGTTGCTGAGTGAAACGAGCAGAACCAGGAGATCATTATACATGGCAACAACAATACTATATGACGATCACTTCTGATGGACATGGCTCCCTTCAACAATAAAATGTTTCAAACCACTTCCAGTTGTTCACTGAAGAAAGCCATGTACACCCAGAGAGAGAGATGTGAAATGTGGACCACAACATAACATTCTCATACTTTTGATTGATGTTTGCTTACATTGTGTTTCCTTTATCTGATATGTCTTATGTGTAAATACGATTTTTCTTGCACAATAATAAGTTTGGAAATATGTATACATATATTTGATTTGCCAAATATTTTAACATAATTAACATGTAGTAGATATTCTGCCATCTAGGGGAGGGGTAGGGAGTTGGGGGGGAAATCTGTAACAGAAAGCTATGTAAGGGTTAATGTTGAAAAATTACCCATACATGTTTTGCAAATAAAATAAAATAAAAATAAAATAAAATAAAAAATAAATAAATAAATAAAAAATCTGAGTGTAAAGTTTGTAGAATATTAGGTAGGGCAGATTCATGCAGATTTAACTGAGTTACCAATGCTTTTAATTTCCTAATGAATGACTTTAATATTGAGCACATTTTATATTATATTATATTTATATTACTATGGTTATATGAATTTCTATTATACATAGCAAAGTTTATTTGAGGTAATATTGCATCATGTTTGCTTGTTATTGTTCAAGCTATCTTTCACATGTTTTGAGTCATTGCAGTTTGCATTTAATTTATGGTGGTGAAAGAAGTTAATTTTTTCAAGAAAAAAAAATGAGTCAAAGTGATTACTAACTTGAGAAGAGTTACTCAACCTGCTAAAGTGGTTAAACACTTTTCTTCATTTATCAAAAATAAAACTTTTATTATAGAGCTTGAGGTGGGCAAATAGTCTATTTTGTTATGCTAAAAGAATACACACTGTGAATATCTTTCTGCCATCTGATGAAGCAATGAGCCAACACAGTTATAAATCTTCCAGAAATTCCCTATGGTTCAACTCAAAAATACTTATTTTTCTCAGCCCCACCTCCTTTTCCCACTTCCTTTTTCATTTCCCCACTATCCTTGTTAAGTGTAGGGGAAAACTTTTCTTCTTGCTGCTAAGGAAATAAAATGTGTCTATTTCACACATTTCTTTTAAGAAATCTATAACGATGAATAGCAATATTTGTTTCATTAGAAAATGAATAAGAAAAAAATTAATTGCTCCAAAAAGCTCTTCAAAACCCTTACAATCAGTAAAATTGTTCATTTCAGTATTGTGATTTTAGTGACTGAAATGTGAATGTGTGATTTGTCATTATTTTAACAGAGGGAGAGTTGAAAGCAATTATTATTTCTAAGTGTATTTTATTCATTAAGTTGTACAGTGGGCAGCTTGAAACCAAAACTATGATGTCTAGTTTGCCAGTCATTAAACATGTGCAATGATTAACTCATTGCACATGTATAACGCTCAAACAAAAATGACACCTAATTGGCATGGAAAATATGAAATAAATCAATCATACCATTATATGTAACTTGAAGGAGGAGGTAGGAATTATATATAGTATTTGTTTGTTTTTTTTA
The DNA here is from genome assembly GCA_023553655.1 of Myrmecobius fasciatus. Lineage (NCBI taxonomy): Eukaryota > Metazoa > Chordata > Mammalia > Dasyuromorphia > Myrmecobiidae > Myrmecobius > Myrmecobius fasciatus. Next base: position 26,032 of record JAJPUD010012014.1, read on the forward strand.
TCTTCTGCTGATAAATATTAAACCTTTGACAAACTACAGAATCATCCCCTTGGTGAAGCTATCTTGGTTATAAAAAATTGTAATTATAAATTATGATAAACAATATCACCAATCATTTTGCCATAACAATGACCTCCAGAGATAAGTAAGTCCTGTATTCACACTCAGATAAGTAGAGGAAACATGGCATAACATGCCAATTTAAAAACAAAAATATAAATGAAAAATCTCAGTACCTAGTAACTAATTCTTTCCAACCCCCAATATAGTAAAACCTCATCATGAAAATAAATATATTTTTGACTAAAAACTGATATGTAAATTGAATTTTAAATAAGTCAATCACTGTTTAAATAAATTGGAATGTGGGACTTGTTTAAGGGACCCTAATAATTCATCTTTACTATCAATGAGAATAATATTTCAATCTACCCCCTTCTCTACTTTCCCAAGTCCCTATTTTATGTATTGTATATCAGCTTTTCTTAGAGTATGCCATATGTACATAATAGAACTTTGTAGAGATACTGAGAGTTACAAGATAATTTATTTAATTTTTATTGAATCGTTTAGTTAAATTAGAGACAAATTTTTAAAATAAAACGGCTCTAGCAATCATTGCAACTCATATCTGTGGAAACTTTAAGTGGCATAATATACAAAAGATTTTAAAGAGAACAAAATAACATTTCACTGCAAGCAGTTCCCTTAACAGAAATAATTATGTTCTACCAACACACATCACACATCAGAAAGAGTACATAATTTTGCAGGACTTTCTCTGTGTTATGTTAGTGCTTCCAGAAATAACAGATGATTTCATGCATATTCATTATTTTCTAATTCATTTGTGGTTCCATCAAGTACTCAAAGGTACTACAGCCAAAAAATCAATACCAGATATATTTAGGTGCATACTTTGTATAGATTTTATATTTAAAGAAACAGTAGGAAGAAAGCTTTCTCAATTAAGCAATATAGCTGTACCACTTTGGAATTACCTGTACTATGTCCCTTAGATTACCTCATGATATCAATTGCAGTAGCAAAACATCACCTTAGTTAAGGACTATACTTTCTAGAAATAACTGACTTTTGGGAGAAATAAAATAAAAAGATTATATACAAAGTAGCATCTAGAATATATTCCTCTTTGTAATGAAATACTAGATAATCCAAGATATCATTGAGATGAATGGGACCTTGTAGATCATATAGCTTAAACTGTAATTTTAGAGAGGCAATTTTGGCCTGTAGAAATGAAATAAGTTGCTCAATGTTATATATGAATAAATACACACACATACATACACACAGAGTCCTAGAACTAAATACTCTACTATATGACTGTGCCTTTCAAACCTTTACATTCAAAAAATATTTATCAATTTTTTACAGATTTAAAAAAACATTTTTCAAACCTTAAAATAACATAAATTCTAGCTAGCTTTTACCCAAGGAAAATCCACACACAGTTATGCAATTGAGGACAAGGATGTGAACAATTCATGAAGCAAAAATTAAAGAAAAGTGATGGAACAGCCAGAGTCTTATAATGGATCCCTGTGACTAAAAGAACCAGAGGATTGGTTTTCAACATTTTTGATAAATATGGAATTTATAGGAATTCTATGGACAATTTTTAAGAATGTATTGAAAAAAATCAAACAAAAACAGAACATGTGGATAGACAGAAAGCTATAGATATCAAGAAAGACTTAACATTAATTAAATAACTGTTCTATTAACAAGTAATATTAAAATTATTTTAGAGGTATGTTTACTACAAACTATTATATATGAAATTTAGTAAATGATTTCTTGATGTTTTAAGGCTTTTCTCAATTAATAGCTTGTTGGTTTCTCTCCAAATTCTCCTCACTTCAATCCATTCTGAATTCATTGGTCAAATAGATCTCCCTAAAGCCAAATCTGAACCTCCCTACCCTCTTTTACACACACACACACACACACACACACACACACACACACACACACAAACATCTTATCCAAAAATCTCTAGTGATTTCACTTCCAAGGATGAAACACAAAATGTCCTGTTTAGCTTTTGAAGCTCTTTGTAATATGGTCCCTTTCCTTCTTTTTCATTCTTCTTATACCTTAATCCCTTACATATTCTCTGCAATCTGGTGATACTGGCCTTCTTGCTGCTTCTCATACAGAACACTGCATCTCTTGGTGTTTTTTTATGAGCTCTCCTCCATGCTTGCAATTTTCCCTCCCTTCATTTCTTAGTCCTCCTAGCTTCTTCCTATTGTTGAGGTTCACTGTACAGGACCACCAAATTTTGAGGTTATGGGATACAGATTCTTCCCATAACAGACCACCAAATGATGAGGTATGGTGAGATATCCCAAAAGTGTATTGGAGTTACAGGTGGGTGTTGAGAGTTGCCTCAAAAAATTGTAAATTAGACATCCTCCAAATCACAATCTCAACTAAAGAAATGATTTCTGCAAGCATTGATAATACTTCTGGATCTTAGTGCCTTGCTTCTGAGATTACCTCTAATTTATCCTTCATATAGCTTATTTATTCTTATTTACATTTTGTTCCTTTCATTAGCCTATGATGTTCTTGAGAGTGGGGACTTGAGAAAAGTGATATTTTCTTATTAAATTGATAACCAGTTTTTATACAGGATTCTCTTTTTGATTATTGGTAACTAAATAATTATTGGTAATTATTGGTAAGTAGGTTAGTTATTGGTACTTTTTTTTTCTTTTTTTACTTCCTCATTCAAAGCTCACTTCATGTGATAAGGATGACAATGAGACATTCATTCTCATGAATGACTTCCCCTTATCCTTCTTAGCTCTTCAACTCCTTTGAGTTAATGAAGACTTTGAAAGATAAGTTTTCTAAGTAACAGATATGCCTTCCTCCAATTTCTATGAACTGTCAAATATATAACCACACAATTCTCCTTTATAACCACTGATTATGTTCAAAAACTGGTAATATCCCAAATAGAATTATCACAAAGGAAGATCAACTATTTTCCCAAGTTTGTGATATTGCCTAATTTTTCTTTTTGTTTCTGTGTTTGGGGGTGGGGAGAGATATGGTATGTGAGGAATGAAGAAATGAAATTTGTAGCTCACATGCATTTCTGAATCTAGCTAAAGCATTTCTCATCCAATCCCAGATTCCAGAAATCATACTTCCCTATTTGGTTTGGTTTTTGAAAGACTTGCTGGGTATAGGTAGCACAACCAGGTCCTTATATATTCACATACATACAAAATTGAAATTCACAAGGAGGTAGATTTCAACTTAATATGAGAAACATTTTTATTAATCTAAAATGTTTTAAAAGTGGAATTAGTGCTCCACAATGTAATGAGATTCCTCTCACTAACAATATTCAAGTAGAGGCTAGATAACCTTTTGTCTGGGGAAATACTATGTTGAAAGAGAAGTTTGATAAGCTAACCTTTTTAGGCCTAGCATTTTATATTTCTAATTAAATTTTTTAAAATTATTCTAAGTTAAGGAAATAAAGAATTCAATCATTATTTTTCTAAGTGCTTTGCTGTCAGTTATTTTACAAATCATGTATTACAGAAGTTAATGAAGTCAGTTTCACTTTGAATATATTTTCTTGGTTTATGCATCTTATACTGGAATATCATAGAGGAATCAGGGGTTTATTAGTGATAAAATGGAATGGACCAGGAATTGCCAGAACATAGAATCTAAACAGTGTTCCATAAAGTGGGGCAGGTAATCAGTTCTGGTCCCAAAGACAATAGATTACCCTTTCCCCAGGCTTCAGGCATGACTAGTTACAAATTGAGATTCCTTATATTCCACAGGACTGATTGATTGATGCTTTTATAATTCGAGAAACAGGAGGAAAGATGTTGTAGGTTGGAAATTCCTACAAAAGTCAGATCAGACAAATCTTGATGTAATCTGTGTTCACTAACTGGGCTACAAATTTTTAATTGTATAAGGAAGGTATATGGAAATCATGATTAAAAAAATATGATTAAAGAAAAACCCCTAATGGGCTGTTGAAGAGATAAGCTCTAGAGCATGTGAACAGTCCTATTCTATATTCTCTGTGTGATTTTCCTCAGATGAAAAACAAGCATTTCTGTGACTTTCATAGTTCTTTGTATCCTGAAGACCTTTGTAAGTGGCAGCAAACAGCCAATAAAAGATTTATAGACTTTGAGGAAGTTCAGCAATATGTTATAGGAAGCTATTCTATGAAGTGAGTGTTTTTTGGTATCAGGAGTGTCTATTAGTAGTAAAAGAGAAAGGCCCACAGAAATAGTGGTCAGACAAGAAACTCCAGAAGCAGGTAATCAAGAATTCAGACATAGTCCTGGGACTTAGGTAGAGACCAGGCAAGGCAGGACCAATATCACAGAGGAATTGAGCTTTTGAGGGGGGATCCTGGGCAAGGACAAAAATATGAGGTGATAAGACATGAACCCATATAAACATCAGTTAAAGTATAGGGCTTAACCATAATGAACAAAAACAAAAACAAAAACAAACAAAAAAAAGTACTTCTACTTTGTTTAAGTGAGTCATGATCAAAGAAATGACAGAAATTAAGCTGATCATGCTGAAAATCTGAGTTTATATTTATCTTAATTAACTGCTGGATTAGTCTCAGTGTTTACACCAGAGATGGGCTATAAATGCTAGTTAATTGAAGTTATAGGTAGATAGCTAAACAAGCCAATCTTTAGCCAGTAAGATAAATAAACCACTCAGTTGAACTGTTTGTTCCTTCTTAGGTGACCAGTAAACTTTTACTTAATGATCTTTTCTCAGTTTGTCCTTCTTAACCTACCTATGTAGTTTATTACCAAATAATATCCATGCCTCCATAAAATCTCTCTCTCTCTCAATCTCTCTCTCTTTCTCTCTCTCTCTCTCTCTCTCTCTCTCTCTCTCTCTCTCTCTCTCT
>JAJPUD010012014.1:30992-51425 GCA_023553655.1 Myrmecobius fasciatus
TCTCTCTCTCTCTCTCTCTCTCTCTCTCTCTCTCTCTCTCTCTCTCTGTCTCTCTTTCTCTCTCTGTCTCTCTGTCTCTCTCTCTGTGTGTCTCTCTCTCTTTCCCCCCCCCCCCAACACATACACACACGAGCGCATGCACCCGGTGATCTGTTTGTCCATTTAAATGGTCATTAATCATTTCCATAACTTAACTTTCCCCTCTTCACCTTCTATTCTTAGAATTCTAGCTTTTTTAATGATCAGCTCATGATCTTTCTCTTGTGAGGTCTTTTCTAATCTAGTTATTAGTATACTCACTCTTCAAACAACTGGTCTCTTTTAACACTTAAAAAAAACATTCATTATGTAAGCTCTGTGAAGGCAGGAATAGTTTTTTTGCCTCTTATTTCTCCTGAACTTCACATCGTATCAGCATATAGCAGATACTTAGTAAATGTTTACTGATTAATTGCTTGCCATTCCTTATAACTTACTCTTTCATATGTTCTTACTGGACTGGATTGAATTTGTCATGCACATCCTAGAACCACAAGGCTAATGCATTTGAAAGAAGATGGAAAGGAGCAGGAATGGAATAGTAGTATTTTACAGTTATAGAATGAAAGTTTATAAAACTCATGTTCTCATAATTTTGAGGACTTTGTTTTTAAATGAGATTTCAAAACATTTCACCAAAATTTACTGGCTCTTCCATAACTCTGCTACTTTGATGTCCCATAATCTCACTGATGTAAGCCTGGATTCCAAAGGTTCCACAAATAAAACTTAAAGTTCTTATAGGGGAAGCCACATCACATTGCAAAGGCTTTGAGTCTGGACCTACCAACAATTTTTAACAAGCTGGTTATTATGGGAGATGTTTCCAAAATTAAGAGAAAGTTTAAAAATAAAAGACCTTGTAATTTATGATACACTGACTTCATTCATATCAAATTGTTATAATAAATCCTTTTTTAAGAGTAGGCTTATTACTAACATTATAACATCTTATAACATAAGAGTCTGAAGAGTAGAATTTGAAGATGAAATAGAGGGAAAGGAATAAAGGGCAAGAGAAGTGGCTCTCCTTCTTACAACTCAATTGATAGTCACAGAATCAATGTATTAATCCTCCCAGAATGTAATAATAACATTAAAATAGGCATTCAGAAATTTTCCTAACTTTACTGAAATGTTGCGAATCCTTAATCAGTCTGAGATAATTATAAGGCTTTGACTATTAGATAAAGACAAATGACATCATTGACAAGGTAACTTCTCATGACTGTTTGAACAAATCAATCACACTCTTTAGTCCTACACATAAAAGCTACAAGTCAGTTCAAATCAGTTAGGAAGTTTGCCAATGTAGGGAAGGGTTCCAGGTTAAAGTTCAATAGTTCAATAAATAGAGCCAGAAATAGAGGAAGAACCAGGACCCTGAAAATGAATCATCATGATCTTCTTTGGTTGTGGTTGTGGTGTGGTTGTTATTGTTGTTGTTGTTGTTCTTCTACTTCTTTCTTTTTCTTTTCTTCTTCCTCTTCCTCTTCTTCTCTTCCTCCTGCTCCTCCTTTTCCTCTTTTCCCCCCTTTTATTCTTCCTCCTCCTTCTTTTTCTTCTTGGATTTCTATTTTCAAATTTCATTGAATCTGATTTTCATAGGAATTTTATTCAATCTGATTTGAAAGCAAAAACCTTCTCTTCTTTGTCATCAGAGAGATGGTACCAACAAGAGACAATAAAACTTCTTGGAAAAACAATTGTATTCTTATTCTATTAATAATGAATACATACATTCTATGTATTTCTAGACCCTAACATTTTTTTGGGGGGGAGAATTAAAGGTTCCTAAGAAATAAACCTATTCAAAAATAAGAAATAGCTTCAATGAGGAGGACCTGAGTTCAAATCTGTTCTCAAACACTTAAAGCTTCCTAACTATGTGACTCTGGGCAAGTCACTTATTCCCAATTGTGTCAGCAAAAAAAGAAAGGAAGAAAGAAAGAAAGGAAGGAAGAAAAGAAGGAAGGAAGGAAGGAAGACAAGAAATAGTTTCAGGATAAGGTATTCCCCATTGTTTGAACTTGTCAAACAGAGTTTGAATAACCTAACTAGAATTGTTGTAGCTACAGACTAAGTCATCTTTGAGATCCCTTCTTATTCTGCAATTCTATGATTTAAATTGGAGGTAGGCAATGGGAATTCCTTTTTTCCAGGATCAACAATTAAATAAAATTGACCATTGAGTCAAAATTCCACTACTATGAAGGGAGTAGCCGCGCTGATAAAACACTATCATTGAAATACTGAAATCACTATAAATTTATTGGATGTCACATGCATTTGATGCTAATTTTAATAAAATAAGGTTTAGAAAGAAAAGATAATTAATTTTTAAAAACCTAATAATTTTTAGTTAACTATTCAATTCAAGATTTTATTTCTTTAAAAGTTAAAATGTTAGCCTCTTACATATATAAGAATTACATATATTTACGGCTCAATTTTCATGAGGCTATTAAATCCCAGATAAACCAAACTCCATAAAATACAAGAGATTGGCCCAAAATAATAAGTAGCAAAGATAGTACTTGAATCCAAGTTATAGTTTCATAGATGTAAAGTTTAAAGGTACCTTGGGGGGCATCTACACAAAACTTTTAATTTTAGAGATTAAGAAACTGAGATTCAGAAAACTGAAGTTTAAAAGCTAAATGACTTCACAAATAGTAAAAGGTAGAGAATCCATTTGTGATAGCTTGAAATTCAGTACTCAATAACCATTCTTATTGATTCACTTATATAGCAAAGAGATTTTTCAGTCACCTTTCCAACAGACTTCAAGTTAAAATTTTGGCTCTAAAGATCTTTCTAGTGCTTAATATTAATTCCAAATAAATATCTAGGAACAATGCTTGCAATTAGAAAAATCTGTTCTACCTATGTAAAAAATGCAACTTTTTTTAACACTGAGAAAAAATCAATGGCTTTTGTGAAAGAACTGGATGAGGTACCATATTACCAGAAAATAATTTATTTGGAATGTTTAAAAATCAAAAAATACTGCTCTTTTCACTCTAAGTTCTTTCAGTGGTAAGATTGATAGACTCTCTCTCTCTCTCTCTCTCTCTCTCTCTCTCTTTCTCTCTGTATATATATATATATATATATATATATATATATATGTAATCTAGATTTTCATTGTTTTAGTACCTCAAGCTTATAATAAAAATATGCAATAATTTTGCTTAATACATTAGGGGCTTATTTTAATAATGTCATCCTTTACTTTTGATTTCTTGGGGGATGAACTTTAAGAAATTTTCAAATTAAATTATATCAGAAAATATTACAAATTAGCTGTCAAAATTTCTTTTAACTGAAATGCTATGATTCTATAGGGCAATTAAGAAAATTCCTCCAAATTATATGATATAAAGAATGGCATTTGTGTCTTGAAAGCAACATTTGGTGTTAGCATCAAGCAGTACGTGTATAAACTATATTATTATAATTCTTAATTCTAGAGAATTAAACATGTTTTGTGATATTCATAGTTAAAAACAACAGAAATGGAAATGTAGGTCTAAATTAATAAGATTCCAAATAGAGATTGCTTTTATATTTTAATTTATTATATAACTGATCACACCTCAAGATATTTTGATGTAGTAAAACTCTAAATAGCATGAAAAGAAAGCCCATAATTCATGGAATCATACATTTATCAAATTGTAAGGGACCTTAGAGATCACCTTATCTCATCAGCTCATTTTTCATACATAAAGAACCTTAAGCCAACCAAGTGGCTTGGTTAATATCATTGAATGAATTAGTTAACAGTAATGAATTAGGACTAAAACCTAAAACTCTTGACTCAGAAGTGCTACAAACGTCTTTCTATTACACAAGGTTGAATCAAAGAAATTACAATATAGGATTTTGCTAATCTCTAGCAAGTATTTCTAAACTTTATCCTAAAAAGATGAAAAGAATATGCAGAATTAAAACAGATCAAAGAGAAAAGATTTGGATTATATTTAAAAACTATTTAGCTTAAACTATTTTTATTCATACAACCCTAGATTTATTCTTTACTATTAATAATTCACTATGGCTTTCTTTCTTTAAGTCATCCAGGAAAATGAATGTTTAATATGTATATATGTTCATACAAATATGTATGTATAAACATATGAATGCATGCATACACATGCATATGTTAATTTGGGAAACAATTTCTTCCAGTTCTACACTGTTGTTGTTGTATATGTCTCCCTGAAAGGAAGATATGCAAATTTGGGTGGTTATAATTGAATGAACTATAAGTAAGTATCTTAAAATCAGACACATCCAAAACAGACTACTTTATCTTTTCTCCCAAATCTATCTCTCTCATAAATTTGCCAATTACCGACAGGGGCATCACCATCCAATCAACTAGAAACATGACCTTTCTATTATCCTTAAATTCTCACTCTAACCAACCCCACATAGCTAATCAGTTGCCAAGTCTTGTTTTATTTATTTCTCCATATGGAATAATATCAGAAGACTTGATCAGTTAACGGGAGATGTTTATCTTTGGAATTGAAATGTTTTGGGAAAAGTTAATACTAATGACAACTACTTTAGGACCAATTTGAAAAGTATACCTTTCTATGCCCCCCAACACATACTCTCTTCCTTCTATTACTCACAAAACAGCAAAGAGAACATTAAATATTAGGCAAAAGATTTAGTAGTCTCCCCTACTTTTAAATCAATAATAATATTAATAATAGTAATAACTAGTTGTCTTTTTTTTTTGCAAATTTGTAAATTGTAAAGAGATTAAATGACTAGCTCCGGGTCACAGAACTAATACTTGCCTCAGGTTGGATTTGAACTCTTGCAGTGCACTTCTCCGGTCAAGTTTTTTATGCATTGTACATCTTACGGCCTCACAGTTTTTTAACATTTTCATTCAACTATAGATATTTTGCCTCTGCAGAGTTGGTATTGCTTTTGAGTTAAGTAAGTCTCAAAGAACAAAAAGTGAAGGAGAAATCTAGCATTCGCCATCAATCAATCAATCAATCAATATAACTTATCAAACGCTTATTATGTACCAGGCATTGTACTAAGTGCAACATTCTGCACATCCTTTGTCACTGGATGACTGAATGCCAGTCAATTTTGAAGTTAGTGAACATTGGTATAACAATCAATGAAAATTCTCACTAACTGGTCTGAGGCTTATTGACAGCAAAGCCAGCCAGTGACATTTGTGGAAAAAGAAAAAAGGAAGTGTTGCACACCCTTCATGTGACCTTTAATTATTTCCAGAGTGCTTAGGAATAATTGATTCTCAAATTCATGTGCCAAGAATGTATAATTGAACATTGTTTTTCTACTTTGTCTTGATGGCTCCAAGATATGTATATCTCCCAATGATCAAAACCTCCTCTAGTATATGGGTTTCTTCTTCACTTTATTTGTAAGCATTAAATAACACACACACACACACACACACACACACACACACACGCGCGCGCGCGCGCGCGCACAACATGCATGTACAACTTAGCTTTCTTGCTGGCCCAAAGTGATATATGCTAGGTAAATGAGATCTAATTTGAAATCAATACATAACGAAGAAAGTTGCCTATACAGCTAATACAGAGAGAAAGGAAAAAAAAAAAAAAAGGAGTTCCCAGATACATCCTATCTTTTCGGTGAGCACTTATAGTATAAGCCTAGAGCTTCAAAAACACTGTTGCCATTTTTACTTTATCACAGCATAGGGAAGTTCTATTGGCTTATCTCTGGCAGTTTTTTTTTCAGCTCTTAAGTCCCTGTGTTCTGAAATACACTAGCCAAAAATACTTTCCCTTGACACAACTACAACATATTAAGGTATTCTTTAAAGATATTTGTTAAGTGACAAATAGCTATAGCTATAATTTGTAACTATAGGTTTTGGGGGAAGTTTTCTAACTTGTGTACATAAAGGAAGCTGGGAATCATAAGAGGCTGAAATAAAGGGGAAGTACATTGCACATGGGAAACAGACTGTTCAAAGGCAAAAAGGAAATGGAATGCCATTTATGAAGTCAGCTTAGCTAGAATATACATCTCATGAATAGAAATCATTTCCAGTCTTACTGGAAAGGGATATTATAATTAGGTACACTTGATAACATAAAATCATCATGGCATAATTACTAAAGTTCTAAGTTTAGTAACAAAAAAAAATCTGGATTTCAAATCATGCCTCTGATACTTATTAGCCACCTGATGCTAGGCAAATAAATTTAATATCTACACGGCTCAGGAAAACACATAGGATTTATCTATAAAATTGTAGATGAATGCGAATGAAAGGGGAAGGACGTCTCTTTGTCACTTGCATTTGACAAAATCACAGATTCCTCTGATATGCCTATTCACATTATATTTCTATTGTCAAATAAAAGCTTATCCAAGCTCTAAATCTATGAACCAATGAGACTGCAATGTTTTTGGGAACAATCTGCCAGAACATGCTGCGAACAATATTGAAAGATATCAGTCCCATAAAAATAGTAGAATATGTGTAAAAAGAATAGTTATGTACATGAAAAGAGTCTTACTAACAGCATTTAACTTTTTCCCCCTTCCAACAATAGGTAGAAGTACACACAGTAAATTTCACACTATAGAAAAGACATCATTTTAAAAGTTTTATTTTTATTTGTCAAATATAAAAGCATTTCCATTACATCATACAATTAAAAAAAAGAATAGTTATGTACATGAAAAGAGTCTTACTAACATTATCTAACTTGTTCCCCCTTCCAACAATAGGTAGAAATTGAAAGTTCTTTTCCAAACATTAATCAGATAATATCTGATTGTTTTCCCTGCAGCTGCCTAGAAACAAAGTCAATGATTTAATTGACTTTTTTTCTATCTCTACTGCCTAACTGCATTCAGCTTGTGTTTCAATGACCTCTGTTCCCCGTTTTCTAGCTCTCTTGTTTCTGAATATGCTACGTCTCCCAAAGTGCTTAGCTACTGAATCTAACAAATATAGAAAGATTGTGGTGAAAACAGAAAAGTAGAAAGAAAATGAGTGAATACAACAATGGCTACAACTGTTTTAGGATCATCTCACCTTGCTGTGTGGGAGGAGTGTTTGTTGGAACAAGTGTGGCAGATTTTGCTTCTTTGTAATTTATTTTTGTATTTATTTATTTGTTCTTGTTTATGCTGCTACATAAGCAGGTATTCCTTTCAGATAGTTATGAGGGGAAAAAAGGAAAGGGGAAAAGAAAGGAAGATAAAGGAAGGGCTGGAGGAAGAATCTTTTAGCTAAGGTTCTATTCTCATTCAAGAGGAAAAGATGTTGCTCATATTTATAAATGACTTCATGCCTTTATTTTTTTTGCTATTCTGGCATTTGGACAGCCTTGCTTGCTTCCTCTACACTAACATACAAATCCCTGCCTCTTCTATATCTAGGCATAGACTCTTAGAGGTTTGACAGTTCTCTACACAGTTATATCTGGCTTCCTGCTTAACAGGAAAAAAGAAAGGATCCTAACTTTCTTTTTACTCTTCTCTTCAGTTTACTTCCCTGATCTCCTATCCATCAAGACATAGATACAGTCTTCACTTGTCAGTTCTCTATATTTTCCCTTTATCTCCTGGCCAATTAGAGAGATTCCTGGACCTTTGTTTGTTTGCTATACTCCTTCATGAATTGGACTCTGGATAGTATCCCTTCAGTCATATTTGTTAACCTGACTGGTTCCTGATAATTGACTACTATTTGGATATCATCTTGGATAAAACATGTGGAGCAAAATCTTAAATTATTTGGGATGTAAAATAATATCAAAAGGCTAGTACATCATTAATAGAATGAAAAATAATATAAAGAGCATGTACATAGTTAAGGACAAAGAAAAACTGAAGACTGAAAGACAGAATGATTAGGCCTGGAGAGGCAAAAAACTTCAGAGTAGGAGGCTGACAAAGTGTCTACTAGAAAACATAGCAAAGCCATGCATTCCTATCCACCACTTTTCTTTTATCCTCCTAAGGATCATTATCATATGTTATGATTAATTTCTCTCCAGAAAACATATCATTAAGTCCCCATCAAAATGTAATTGCAAATATTCTCAGAAATTTTAAATTCTCTATCAATCTCAGTCCAAGGGATGGCTGTTTAGCTCAATTCTACTTTCTTTAATAACTAGGCTTCAACTGAATTAATGATTCCTCTAAGAAGACCCAATCAATGCCTTCCTTAAGACTGCTTCTTGTGCAAGGGGCCCTCCTGGACCCTTGAACTGTACAATGTAACTAACCCTCTGAAATACAATTGTACATTAACTATAAGGTGATGAAAGTATTCTGCTGGCTTCTGGAAGCAGCAGCAACTGTGAACACTCTCAGGGACTCCTTTTTTCCTCCCATCTATGTAATATTGCTCTATGCCACTGAAATGGAAGGTCAGAGTTTTAAGTGAAGATTCTACTATTCTACTGCAATGTATAATTAGGTCCTTATTAGCATAATACATGAATTCTCTGAAGTGATTGAATTCTCATAATATATATATCTCCATTGGCTTGGAACCAATTTTGAAATTTTATAAAATAATAACTTTGAATAGTACAAATTCAAAATATATGACCACTTCAAAAGATTAATTATTTTAACTATTTGAGACTTAGCTGTAGTAAAAAGACATACTGGAATCTCAAGTTCGATCATTTATTATCTAGGAGACTATAGTTCTTATTGTTGTTGATGATTTTGCTTGACCTCAGGAGAAATCTTCACATGCTTGGGGTAGAGATCCCTCTAATTCACTAATAGGTTTGAGATCTGTTGGTTACCTTCAATCTTCTAAGATGGTTGTGACTTGTGCATACTACATACAGCTTTTTGATGCCATAAATGAGAGTTGGGTGATAGATATCACCAGCTACTGCCTATCTCATAGCTACTAGTGATCTGTACAACTTTTGTGCCTCTTAGACTTTTCCCTTCATTGCCCCCACATGATGCACAATGTACAAAAATCCTAGAAACTTTGCAAAGAATTTGATCAAGGGGGAAAAAAGTAAGGTAGGGAGAGAAATGAAATTGGTCAATCAAGCTATAGTCATTAAGAGCTTACTATCTGCAGGCACTATGTTAAAAACCCTAAGGATATAAGAAAATGAAAAAAGATAGTTTCTGCTTTCAAGTAGCTCCCAGTCTAAGGTAAGAAACAATATGAAAACAATTATGCTTGTGTATACGAGCCATATTTAGGATGAAATGAAAATAATTATTAGAGGGAAGGCCCTAAAATTAAGGGGAATTGGGACAGATTTCCTTGAGACTTAAAGGAAGTCCAAGAAACCAGGAGGTAGAAATTAGAAGGAAGAATATTTCAAGCATGGGGGAGAACCAAAGAAAATATCTGGAATCATGAGATGAAGTACCTTGTTTAAAGAAAACTAAAGACATATGTAGTAATGGATACCTGGGGTGGGAAAGGTATAAGCTGTTTCTAAGATATATAAGTGAAGAATAAATATTTAAATGTATTTTATCATTTGGCCAGAAAAAGAAATATTGTATGACTTCGAACTTGGTCCTGGTATTAAAAGAAGAAGGGAAAAGAGGAAGAAGAAGAAGGGAGAGCAAAGGGAAAAAAACATAAAATAAGGGGAAGACAAAAGAAAAAGAAAAAAGGAAAAAGGAAGTAGAAAGAAAAGGGAAGGGCTTCCAATAATAAGCTTTCAAAAACAACATCAAATTATTTTGGAACTTTTTATCTTTTTTTTTTCAATATCACTTTCCAATTAAATTTGAAATGTACATAAATATCTCCAGGATATGACAAACCCAATTAAGTCACAGAACATCTGTAAAACATTAGAAATAGAAACACATAAGAAAAGGAATATTTTTTCCCTTCTTCAAAATCAAGGGACAAACAGCAGCAGCAGGATTTTATCTTTAGTAAGTTACCTCATATTTAAAATTCATTGATGGAGATTTAAAAATTGATAAAGCACCTAGAGTTCAGGTAGAATTATATAAAAATCCCACTTCAAACAATTCATTAGCAATTTATTAAAGTTTGAGGAGATAGTGTTACCTTTTTTCCTCAAAAATATTTTTCTATAACTTTATGTACCTGAGAATTTCATGTATGTGATAAAATCTGCCTTTGCTTAGTAACTGCAGATTTAGATATTAAAATACTCACTTTATTGCTAAAATTCAATCAGCTCATACATTGGGTTAAAATTAGAATAAAGTTAATGTTGTATACTTTTAGCTAAATTTAATATGCATATTCATTTGTATTCATTAACAAATCATTTTAAAGTATTCTTCAACTTAAAGTCTATGTCTGTGACTTTCATACTTGTTAGACAGAAATGATGATATATAAAAAAGAAAAAAATCTCAATCATGCATCTTTAATCAAACTCTCATAGCATCCTTAAGACTTAAAGTAAGCTATAAATAACATCATTCTGTTCTATTTCAACTATCACCCCCCCAAAGGAAAATCATTCTATAATCATGAAACTGTTAATTTATGGAACATTATAGTTTTAATATGAATAATAATTTCCAAAAGGCTGTGTTTTGTGTGTAAAGAAAATATATCTATATTATTATTTTTTAAAAAATCAGCTGAAAAGTCCTGAAAGAAACTAAGATTTTAGGGCTATATATAATAAAACATCGTCATACTTCTTCAGTATTAAATACAATTTAAAAAGAATTTTTAAATTACAAGTCAATGACTACGTTCCTAAGCAGTACATTTAATATTTGGAATGAGTACTAACTATGACCATTCATGATATTTGGTGAAATTTTTTAGTTCTTCCCAGTCAAAATCGCAGAGCTTTAGAAATGTTTTTCCCCCCAAACTTATGTCAGCAGAAAGGGAAATAAAATGATTTTATTTGATTCTCTGAATAGTCTAAACAAATCTATGTATCATTCGATTAGGAAAACCAATGCAATTAATAAAGGCCAGCTCAATTTTAAGTAAATGCAATGTCCCACTTAATTTAAGAGCTTCTTGGTAGTTTGAAATTGATTAACTTCATCATGGCAAGCTTTCAAGCAAAGATTTTTCTTTCTAGACACAAATAAGGAGATTCAAATCATTTAGCCATGCCATGTCATACAATATTTTTAATTGTCATTTCAGTTTAATAAAAGACTTTCGCATATTATGGTAAAATAATCTCTGAGAATTAGAATTTTTGGTCTATATTTAAGTCATTTGTGAGAAAGAAACTAAAAATGAAAAGGCTGGTGAACAAAGAGAAATACTACAAATAGAATTAGCAATGTTTATTTTATTAAAAAGTTGAAATCAAGTTATCTTTAGAGTTTATGATTTGAAAACTAAAGTATTTAATATTGAACATGTTTAAATACACTTAGCAGCAGTTTGGTAATCAAAAGAAATAATTTTTGTCATCTCAGGAAAATACATTTATTATGATTAGAATATTTCAGATTAAGATTAAAATATTTATATGAAAATATATTCACCTTTCTTGTCATCGAAGTACAGAGTTTGTTGAGCTGGATTTGACCACTGGAGGGAGGTGTTATCATTTTGATCAACCCTACAGGTCAAATTTGCTGTTCCACCTTCAACAACTGTGACATTCTGTGTCAGCGGAAACTGCCCTTGGCTGCCTGAAGGGGGTTAAAAGAATATGTGAAAGTTAGAGAACATATTTGTTTCCAGCAATCTGTATTATCGGCAGTAAATGGATATTCTTATTAAAGAAAGTAGAGAAATGTATAAGTAACATTGCTGTAATGTGGAATTTAAAAATACTAAATGAAGCTTTTTGAAAGTTTCCCCATTATTACTACAAAAATATTGTGCAGTTGTACACAAAACTTTGACATTAGTTCATGTAGAGACATCATAAATATTAGTTTTCATTGCCCCTATATTGATTATGTAGCATTATGCTTTTCATCAGACAGGAAAGCTGAATAAAAAATTTCATTGTTTTAAACCATAGTATTGCAAAAGATAAGAGAAAATTACTTCCTTAATGAACATAAAGATAATATGCAATCAAAGATAAAATCTATAAAAATGTATCTGTCCACAATTAAGATTCCAATTTTGGCATTTAAAAAATAGCATAAAAATAAAAATAAATAATTTTAAATTTATTTAATTTTATTTTATTAATAAATTTATTAATAAAATTTAAATTTAAAAATAAAAAATAGCAAAAAATGGCATAAAAATTGCTATCCACAGAGATTCAAATCCAAAAGGTATTGTTAATGATTTTTTTTGGACAGAGATCAGAATATGTTCCATAATAATAAAGAAGGTACCATGTCTAGCCATCTTATGCCTTCTAGGATCATATAGTTGTCTAACCTTTTTATACATAAGAAAAGTAAGACTCAGGAAGGTTAAGTCACTTGCCCAAAGTCACATAAGTAACTAAAACCAAGATTTGAACTCACATTCTTTGCAAAAGCTGTTTCTTTTCCACACCATTACATTATCTTCTTCTACTTATATTAAGTTGTATAATTTTAAACAACATTTTTACAAAATAAATCATAATTTGACTAGTAAATCTATAGAGCAGGCAATAAGTAAATTATCATTCAGCAAGGTGGATTAAAGATATATTAAGGTAGATGTGAACTGAATGAAAAAGATTACTAGGGGCAAGTTCAAAATAATATTATTTGAGCAAGATAACTCATTAAGTGAAGAATAATTTCTATATTCAAGTACATTAGGATGACTTAATCATACTCATGAAATATATTTCCCTTTTAATTAGTTTTATAATTATTCTATCTTGACTATAAGCACCACTCGGTGCTATGCTTTAGCTCCTAACATTTAAAAAAAATAATCTTATTACCATGAAGCCTGCTGATTGGTACTCTAAGAGACAAAAGAGCCTGAAGAAGAAAATTTCTTCACCAATCCAAATGACACAAGTACATAGGTTCATGACCATATCACATAATTAAACCTATCAAGTGTAAAAGAGCATAAGCAGGAGCTTTGAAAAGTTAAAGGCAACAATTCAGTGACTATAGCAACTCTACCAGGATACCTCTCTATAATCTTTTGGGTGGAGTTTTCAAATTGGGGTTAGAAGATGTCTAGAATAAATTCTTTGAGAATTGACTTGAAAGCCATCAGGAGTCATAGTGGGATGGGTTTCACTTTCAGCTCAGAGGTGACCTTGAAAAGGGTAAACATGGAGAGCCATTAATCTTGTGAAATGAGGTGAGGAGAAAAGCCACATCAAAGAAAATGTGAGCAAAGAGAAAGATAGAATAAATGCTGAATAAACCAGATTGCCAGTTTATAAACACCAAACTCAGCAAAATTTTAAGCTGCTTTTTTTCTCCATGTTTTTTAAAAGATATTTCCCTGAAGTATGTTTTAAAAGTATTTCAGTAGTAAAGGATTCACTATGGAGAGAGAGAGAGAGAGAGAGAGAGAGAGAGAGAGAGAGAGAGAGAGAGAGAGAGAGAGAGAGAGAGAGAGAGAGAGAGAGAGAGGGGGAGGGAGGGAGGGGGGGAGGGGAGAGAGAGAGAGGGAGGGAGGGAGGGAGGGAGGGAAGGAGAGAGAGAGAGAGCAGAAGGAGAGGGACAGAGGAAGAGATGAAGAAGAGTGGAAGCAAGTATGTTAGTCAGTGCTTTTTTCAGCATAAATTATAATATGTATTTGGGAACCAAAAAATCTCTTTTCTTTCTCCCTAAAGTGAACAATAGTATTTCAAAAGAATAGTTGTTCTTTTAAAAACAGAGGAACCTTTCTCCACCACCACACTCCTGCAAAAATAAGTAAATTTAAAACAATTCTGGGAAGAAAAGGAATATAAAACAACTTTGCATTCGATAGCTAATGGGATTTTGTTCTCTACTTATTAAGAGGAAGGAAGGAAGGAAGGAAAAATGAAAGGAAGAGAGTGAAAAAGGAAGGAAGTTATATGGAGCAAAAGTTAATCAGTTGAGGGGCAGCTAGGTGGTGCAGTGGATAGAGTACCAGCCCTGAAGTCAGGAGGACCTGGGTTCAAATCTGGTCTCAGACACTTAACATTCCCTAGCTGTGTGACCCTGGGCAAGTCACTTAACTCCAATTGCCTAAGCAAAAAAACAAAAAACAAAAAAAGTTAATCTGTTGAGTCTGTTATACTTTCTAATAAAAGTGATGATTAGTAGAGAAATCATCCGGGGTTTTTTAGTTTGCTTTTTAACATTAATGTATCATGGAAAGCAGGGTATTTCTTTTTTTTTTTTTAATTTTATTTTATTTGCATAACATAAGTGTAGGTAATTCTTCAACAATAACCCTTACATAGTTTTCCGTTACAAATTTTCCCCCCAACTTCCCCACCCCTTCCCTAGATGGCAGGATATCCACTACATGTTAATTATGTTAAAATATTGGCAAATCGAATATATGTATACATATTTCCAAACTTATCATTGTTGTGCAAGAAAAATCTTATCTACACAAACAATATATCAGATAAAGGAAACACAATGTAAGCAAACATCAATCAAGGAGTATGAGAATGTTATGTTGTGGTCCACATTTCGCATCCCTCTCTCTGGGTGTATATGGCTTTCTTCAGTGAACAATTGGAGGTGGTTTGAAACATATCATTGTTGAAGAGAGCCATGTCCATCAGAATTAATTGTCATATAGTACTGTTGTTGCCGTGTATAATGATCTCCTGGTTCTGCTCATTTCACTCAGCATCAGTTCATGTAAGTCTCTCCAGGCCTCTCTGAAATCATCTTGCTGGTCATTTCTTACAGAACAATAATATTCCATAATATTCATATACCATAATATATTCAGCCATTCTCCAATTGAAGGGCATCTATGCAATTTCCAGTTTCTAGCCACTACAAAAAGGGCTGCCACAAACATTCTTGCACATGTGGGGCCTTTTCCTTTCTTTATGATTTCTTTGGGATATAAGCCCAATAGAAATGCTGCTGGGTCAAAGGGTATGCACAGTTTGATAACTTTTTGAGCATAGCTCCAAATTGTTCTCCAGAATGGCTGTATCCGTTCACAGCTCCACCAACAATGCATCAGTGTCCCAGCCCTCCCACAACCCCTCCAACATTCATCATTAACTTTTCCTGTCATTTTAGCCAATCTGACAGGTGTGAAGTGGTACCTCAGGGTTGTCTTGATTTGCATTTCTCTGATCAACAGTGATTTGGAGCACCTTTTCATATGACTATAAATAGTTTTAATTTCATCCTCTGAAAATTGTCTGTTCATATCCTTTGACCATTTATTGATTGGAGAATGGCTTGAATTTTTATAAATATGAGACAATTCTCTATATATTTTAGAGATGAGACCTTTATCAGAACCCTTGAATGTAAAGATGATTTCCCAATTTATTACTTCCCTCCTAATCTTGTCTGCATTGATTTTGTTTGTACAAAAACTTTTTAACTTAATATAGTCAAAGTTATCTATCTGGTTTTCAATTAAGAGTTCCAGTTCTTCTTTGGACATAAATTTATTCCATCTCCAAAGGTCTGAGAGGTGAACTATATTACATTCCTCTAATTTACTTATAGTATCACTCTTTACTCCAGATCATGAACCCATTTAGATCTTATCTTGGTATGTGGTGTTAGATGTGGGTCAAGCCCTAATTTCTTCCACACTAGTTTCCAGTTTTCCCAGCAGTTTTTGTCAAATAGTGAATACTTATCCCAAAAGCTGGGGTCTTTGGGTTTATCAAAAACCAAATTGCTATAGTTATTGCCTAGTTTGTCTTGTGATTCTATCCTATTCCACTGATCGACTACTCTATTTCTTAGCCAGTACCAAATGGTTTTGATGACCGCTGCTTTATAATATAGTTTTAGATCTGGTACAGCAAGTCCACCATCGTCACCCTTTTTTTTTTCATTAATCCCCTTGAAATTCTTGACCTTTTGTTTTTCCAAATGAACTTTGAAACTATTTTTTCTAGATCTGTAAGATAATTTCTTGGGAGTTTGATTGGTATGGCACTAAATAAGTAAATTAGTTTGGGTAGTATTGTCATTTTTATTATATTCGCTCGTCCTACCCATGAGCATTTTAAGTTTTTCCAATTGACTAGGTCTGATTTGATTTGTGTGGAAAGTGTTTTGTAATTTAGTTCATATAGTTCCTGAATATCCCTTGGCAGATAAATTCCCAAATATTTTATACTATCAAGAGTTATTTTGAATGGAATTTCTTTTTGTATCACTTGCTGCTGAACTTTATTGGTAATATATAAAAATGTTGATGATTTATGTGGATTTATTTTGTATCCTGCCAGCAGTGTATTTCTTTTAAAAGTTATTTTATAAGTCTATTGTAAAACAATAATAGAATCATTTATTTAAAGAGATTTGTAATATTCCAAGAAAGTAAAGGATTCTTAAGCTAAAATGAGCCAGCCTTCTAACAATTATATAACAGGATAAGATATTTTTCTTGAAGATTTTCCATATTCTTAATCCCATACTATTAGTACTCCACTCAGTCACTTCCATCAAGTTTTTTTTGCCATGTTTGTTCTAAGATATTGAATCTTATAAAGTTTAAGATAATTCTTATTACTTAAATTAGAGTCTAATAATATCCTCAGATGCACACACAAAAACAGCATGCTATTACTTCTACTAAATTACAAAAAGCATTCTAAACAAATAACTTTTTGATATGCAAGATGTGGCTTAGTAGTTGTATGGACTGAGGCACATACTGTATACTGAAAGCTACTAGCTATATCTAATTTCATTAATGTAAATTGATAGTTTTCAGATAAGTATGACAGTTTCTATATCCTGTGAGAAAGGAAATTGGAATGAAAAGTAAAGGAATAAGGAAATACTCTTCCAATCATTCAGTTATGAAATACCTCTAATTAGAGTCTTGATCCCCCTGCACTTTTGCTATTTCATATTCCTCTACAAAAACTAAATTCCTTTAAACTTTCTTCTACAAGACTCCCATGTAGAATTGATTTTTTGATCCAACCTTAGTATTTCTTGATTTAGCCTATGTTCTTAAGGTACAACACCTGGTGTCTACCTTCTGTGCCACCTTTCTGACATTATGGAGCTATGGAGCATGGCCATCACTATAACATTGCATGCCAGTTTCCATAGAGACTGGAAGCACTAGAGGGACCTTGTTCCATAGCAGCTGCCAGGCCCAGGCAGGGAAGAGACAAAGCTGGCGGGCAGTGAGTCTTGCAAGGCCAAGAAAGGTTAGAAGGGCTTTTTTCTCCTGGTATCAGAAAACAGCATTGCCAAACTGGCAGCTACAGTCGTTGCAGTCTTATAGACCAGATCCTGATACTCACTAAGGCTATTCTATAAGAGACCCATTCTGCTCCCAACTCTGGGAGCACAGCCTCCTGTGCACTCTGGTTTTGGCCCTGATCCACTATTGGCTTCTTATCCTTAACAAAAGGCTTTTTCAGATTTACAGTAGCTCCCACAGTTTCTGACCCACAGAATCATAATTCTTCTGTACAAATTCTACCTAGCTTTGTCTATTCCAGGACATGGCATTGAGCTCTCCAGGTCTCTTACAACAGATAGCATAACCACTGTACTGATCCTGAACTGTCTCTATACACATTAAAAAGATACCATATTACATCATATTATAAGTAAGTTTTATTTCTTCAGATGTAAGTAAAGATTTTTAAATATGCTTAATTCTCAATTATTTTTGGCTGGACTAGTCCTAGTTGGAATTACAGAGTAGGAAAAGTTTTTTTCTTCTTTTGACCGCTCTCTAAAGTCAGCCAATATGTCAACATACTATATTACATTGTGAATGGCAAAATATTCTTGAAGACTATGTTATATACCATTTTAACCTCTCAGTAAAATATTCCAAATTCATTTAGTGCTTCTATATAAAGACTTTTTCTTAACAATTATTATATTCCTCAAAGTTCCATAAAATACTAATGGTTTTGCTTTGAAAACTGTCATATTTTTATATCATTCTAAAGCAATATCATAAGAAAAAATATTTCATGGTTTCTCTTTGTAATGTCCTTTATGTCCACATTAGTTTATGGAAAAATGAAACGTCTGTCATCTTATCAGTATGCATAACTGCCAAAATTGGCACTTTCTAGACTAAATTTACAGTGATTTCTTTATTTAATAAATACAAAAGAGAGTAGCTTAAAATAAAAAGTTAAATGACTTAACCACATAGCCCTGAATAAAATGTAAATTCCTTTAAGATAGAACTATTTCATTTTTGTCATTGTATCTCTAGGGTTCAGTATAGTACTTGGGCATAATGTAGGATCTAAATAAAGGTTCTCAGAGGAGAAATTTGAACTCATTTTTTTCTTAATTGCAGCCCCAACATTCTACTCCATTAGAGTACTTACTTTATTTATCATTTCATAAAAGATAAAATAAACTCTAGAAATGTATAATCATTTTTTCCTGATTCATTTTAAAATTTTTATCTACTAAGACTAGTGGTATATATCAACTACCTCCCTAAATCCCCCATTGAGAATTAGAGAGAAAGTATATATTTTTAACAGTTAATCTGCATTATTAATATTTCACCATCACCTATTTATTTATTTAATATTTCCTCCAGTTACATTCAAAACAATGTTTTACATTTGTTTTTTTAGATTTTTGAGTTCTATGTTCTCTCCCTTATCTCCACCCACAATTAAGAAATCACATGTGAAATTATGCAAAACATTCCCATAAAAGTCAAGTTGTGAAAGAAAACAGATCTTCCACCTGAATGAAAATAAAAATTTTGAAAAAAAAATTTAAGTTAAAAATAAAAAATGAAATAGAGAAATAGGGAATGCTTCAGTGTATATTCAGACTTGATCACTTCCTTCTCTGGGTATGGATAGGATCTTTCATCATAAATTCTTCAGAGTAGGTTTGGATAATTGCACTACTGGAAATATCAAAATTATTTACAGCTGGTCCTCCCAGAATATTGCTATTACTTTGTATACAGTATAATTCACTTTGTTCATAAAGACTTTCCAGCTTTTTCTTTTCTTTTTTCCTGAGAACATCCTGCTCATCATTTTCCAAAAAATAATAATATTCCATTAGAGAAACTTGCTTCCAAAATGTTTTTTAAAATACAATTACTATTGCAAATTGTATTTGCTTCCATTTATTCTCTCTCTACTTTTAACCTATCCCTCAACAGAAGTGTTTTGCTACTGACCACTCCCCTCTTCAATATGCCCTATGTGTTATCATCCTCCCTCCTTTCCAATATCCCATTCCCCTCCTATTTTCCTGCAGAGTAAGAGACTTCCATACCCTATTAAATATGTATGTTATTTCCTATTTGAGCCAATTCTGATGAGAAAAAAGTTTATTCACTCTCCCTCTTCTGCCCCTCTTCCCCTCTACTGGACTACTGGACAAGCTTTTTCTTGCTCCTTTTTCTTTTTTTTATTAAAGCTTTTTATTTGTATAACATATGTATGGGTAGATCCCCAGTACTGATATTTTTTTATTTGCATAATATATATGTGGGTAATTCTTCAACATTAACCCATACATAGATTTCTGTTATAAATTTTCCCCCCAACTCCCCACCCCTCCCCTAGATGGCAGGATACCCACTACATGTTAATTATGTTAAAACACTTGGCAAATCGAATATATGTATACATATTTTCAAACTTATCATTGTTGTGCAAGAAAAATCGTATCTACACAAAAGACATATCAGATAAAGGAAAGACAATGTAAGCAAACTTCAATCAAGATTATGAGAATGTTATGTTGTGGTCCACATTTCACATCCCTCTCTCTGGGAGTATATGGCTTTCTTCAGTGAACAATTGGAAGTGGTTTGAAACATTTCATTGTTGCAGAGAGCCATGTCAATCAGAATTGATCATCATGTAATATTGTTGTTGCCATATATAATGATCTCCTGGTTCTGCTCATTTCACTCAGCATCAGCTCATGCAAGTCTCTCCAGGCCTCTCTGAAATCGTCCTGCTAGTCGTTTCTTACAGAACAATAATATTTCATAACATTCATATACCATAATTTATTCAGCCACTCTCCAACTGATGGGCATCCATTCAGCTTCCAGTTTCTAGCCATTACAAAAAGGGCTGCACAAATATTCTTGCACATGTGGGGCCCTTTCCTTCCTTTATGATTTCTTTGGGATATAGGCCCAATAGAAACACTGCTGATTCAAAGGGTATGCACAGTTTGATAACTTTTTGAGCATAGCTCCAAATTGCTCTCCAGAATGGCTGGATCCGTTCACAGTTCCACCAACAATGCATCAGTGTCCCAGCCCTCCCACATCCCCTCCAACATTCATCATTAATTTTTCCTGTCATTTTAGCCAATCTGACAGGTGTGTAGTGG
>JAJPUD010012015.1:0-14234 GCA_023553655.1 Myrmecobius fasciatus
GGTCAATTTTTGTATAAGTTCCATAGACTGCTGAGAAAAAAGTAAACTCCTTTCTGTCTCCATTTAATTTCCTCCAAAGATCTATCATACCTAACTTTTCTAACATTTTGTTTACCTCCTTAACTTCTTTCTTATTTATTTTGTGGTTTGATTTATCTAGTTCTGAGATAGGGAGGTTGAGATTGCCCACTATTATAGTTTTGTTGTCTATTTCTTCTTGCATGTCTCTGAACTTTTCCTCTAGGAATTTCCATGCTATACCAGTTGGTGTATATATGTTTAGTATTGATATTGCTTCATTATCTATGGTACCCTTTAGGAAGATATAATTTCCTTCTTTGTCTCTTTAAATTTGGTCTATTTTTGCTTTTACTTGGTCTGAGATCAAGATTGCTACCCCTGCTTTTTTTTTTTGTTCACCTGAAGCATAATAGATTCTGCTCCAGCCTTTTATCTTCACCCTGTATGTATCTCTAGGTTTTAGATGTGTTTCTTGTATACAACATGCTGTTGGATTCTGGTTTTTAATCTAGTCTGCTATCAGCTTCCGCTTTATGGGAGAGTTCATTCCATTCATATTCACAGTTAAAATAACTAATTCTGTATTTCCTGCCATCTTATTTACCCTAGCTTATGCTTTTCTCTTTCTTATCTCCTTTCCCTCCTCCCTAGTATTTTGCTTTTGATAACCACTTCCCTCAAACAATCCTTCCCCTTTAGAGCCCCACTCCTTTTTCCCCCTTTCCTTCCTGTTTGCTTATAAGTATGTCTAGTATTTCCTCAGAGCCAAATCTAATGAGATGGAGATTAGCCCAATTCTCATTCCCCTCCCTTTTTTCCCCTCAATCATTATAGGTTTTCTTTGCCTTTACATGTGATGTAATTTCCCTTATTTTACCTCCTTTTCCTCTTCTTCCAGTGTTATCCCTTTTCTACCTCTAATTTCTTTTTCAGTTTATCATATCATAATAATCTTAAAATCACAATAATATCATAATAATCATAAAATCACAATAATCATATCATAATATTCATAATGTAATAATAGATTCATAAAATCAACCCTCATTCTATAAGTATCTATAACATAAATATAGTTCTCAAGAGTTTTTTTTTTCCTTGTTACCTTTTTATGTTTGTCTTGTGTTCTGTGTTTGTAGATCAAATTTTTTGTTCAGTTCTGGTCTTTTCAGTAGAAATAGGTGAAATTCTCCTATGTCATTGAATGACCATCTTCTTCCCTGGAAGATAATGCTCATTCTAGCTGGGTAACTTATTCTTGGCTGTAATCCAAGTTCCTTTGCCCTTCGGAATAACTGCTTCCAGGCCCTTTGATCCTTCAAAGTAGAAGCTGCTAGGTCCTGTGTGATCCTAATAGTGGCTCCTCGATATTTAAATTGTTTCTTTCTGGCTTAACGTAATATCTTTTCCTTGGTATGATAGTTCTGGAATTTAGCCACGATATTTCTGGGGGACTTAATTTTTTGGGTTTCTTTCAGGAGGTTATCGGTGGATTGTTTCAATAAGTATTCTGCCTTCTGGGTCTAAAATATCAGGGCAGTTTTCTTTTATGATTTCCTGGAAGATAATGTCTAGGTTCTTTTTTTCATCATGGCTTTCAGGAAGCTTATAATCCTTAGCTTGTCTCTCCTAGATCTATTTTCCATGTCAGTTGTTTTTCCTCAGAGATATTTCATGTTTTTCTCTATCTTTTCATTTTTTTTTTGTTTTTGTTTGACTGATTCTTGAAGTCTTGATGAGTCATTCATTTCCAATTGTTCGATTCTAATTTTTAATGTCTTATTTTCTTCAGTTACTGTTTTTAGTTCCTTTTGCAATTGACCAATTACATTTTTTTTGTTCACTGCATTCTTTTTCCATTTTTTCTATTTTATTTTGCAGTGATCTTATTTCGTTTCCCCATGTTTCTTCTAACTCTCTTTTAAGATTCTTTATGCAATCTTCAAAGAAAGCCTTGTGACACCGAGACCAGTTTATGTCTCTCTTTGGGGCTTTTTCTGGAGTTGCTTTACCTTTAGGGGCCTCAGGATTTGAGGTCTGTTCTTCCCTCTCTCCATAAAAGTTGTCTATGGTGAAAGCTCTTTTTGGTTTTTTATTCATGTTTTTTTAAAGGTATGAGGTCTGTTTAAGGCAAAGGTGTTACAGCTGCTTTAATTTGCCTTGGGGCAGTTCTGCTGATTGAATTATTTCAGGTATGGGCAGTTCTACTGGTTGAATTTTTTTCTGGTGCTGATCAGTCCTGCTGATTGATTGATTACCCTAGGGTGCTGTGCAATGGCAACTAGGTCTGATGCTCATCAGGGGTTCATTGGTTCACAATCTGCCCCCCACAAAAGGCAGACCCTCCAAACCACCTGCCCACCATTAGGACAGATTGGCCCAAGAGGCCCCCAGAAGACTCCCAGGTGTGTGAAAAGCACAACGCTCCCACTCCTATTCTGACTCCTGTTCCAGCTCCCTGTTCCAGCTCCCTGCTCCAGCTCTCTGCTCCAGCTCCCTGCCCTGTTCTCCCTGTGCTGCAGTCTGGGTTCAGCAGACCACCCCCCCTGCCCAATTAAAACAGACCTGTTTTGAAGTTCTTCCAGAGTATCTTCTTCTAGAAATGTGTTGTCCTCCAGACATTGTAGATTTTTTTGCTTCAAAATCAGTCTAGATGCTTCATACATTGTTGGTTTAAGGGAAGGTTAGAGGAGGTTAAAGAGACTCCTGTCTGATCTCCGTCATCTTGGCTCCACCCCCGGAAGTCCCAAGTCAATAACTTTTTAAAAAATAATACTTTTTATATCTATATTTCAAAATGGTTTAATGAAATTATAACTTTGCCTCTTCTAGGTAAAAGATATTTGTTTTCATTCAGCTTCATCTGCAAATAAACAAGCAAAGAAATAAAATAAAGGAAAGTAACCTAGATTTGAGGTGTCAACTTGTGCCTAGAAGGCCACAAAATTCCTGAATTCTGCCAGTACCACATTAAAATATAATTGGGATATAATTAACAAAATAAAATTTAAAATACATTAAAATATAGATAATAATAATTAGTAGCATTCAGATGCATTTCTATTGAGTTTGGCACCATTTCTAACTCTAATGTCCTTTTTAGTTCTAACAATCTATTATAGTATTAATTCTATATTCTAAAGAAAAGGTGATTAGTTAATTCATTTTTCAATATATGATATGTTATGAAACTGAAATTTATTTACCAACCATCAAGAAACATTTTATGGAGCTGGACATGAAATTAGAAACACTTGGTTCAAATCTTACTTTTGACATTTATTTGTGATCAAGCTCAAATCTCTTGACCTTTCTGACTTTCAAGCACTTTTTCTTTGTTGTTTTGGTTGTGTCTCTGTGATCCCCAAATGGGATATTTTTCGTAAGGATACTGAAGTGGTTTTTCATTTCCTTCTCCAGATTATTTTATAGATGATGAAACTGAGGCAAAGAGGGTTAAGTTACTTGCCCACAGTCATACAGCTAATAAACACCTGATACCTGATTTGAATTCAGGCTTTTCTGACTCCAGTTCTGGAGCTCTAACCACTCTAATACTTAGTTGTCCTATTCTACCTATTCTCCTATGTATACAAATATTAAAAAATACTTTTTTCCAGTTATAAGAAAGTTTAAATAGAAGGACTTCTTACACCTATAGAAATGAAAGATATTTCACACAAGCTCACATTCATATTTATCACATACATACCAAATAATATTACTCAGGTGTTGTTATATGAATAAAAGTTCTCAGGAATAAGGAATAAGGAACGCAATTAAATTCCCACCAGACATATAGGTATCTTTCTCTCCCTCCCTCCTTCCTTCTCTCTCCTTCTCTCTTTCTGTTTCTCTGTCTGTATTTCTCTCTGTCTCTGTCTCTGTCTCTGTCTCTGTCTCTCTCCCTCCTTCTCCCCACTTCTGCCTTTTATGGCTGGATGGCTGTCTCTTCTCAAATATACTTGCTTAAAATCAAAATGAAGTTTATTATTGTGTTCATATATGTATGTGTATGTATGTGTGTGTGTAAACACGCACACATACATACACATACATTATTTATTTCCCTTTCAAAGGAACCTCATTTAAATTCAATAACACTAGTAGTGTGCTGAAATCAATTTGTAACAACTCAGGAGAACTGATTGTTAATTTTGAGTGTGAGCATTTATGCCTTTTTAAAAGTTAGCAAATGCCACAAATCAGAACTTGATTTATTGTTTCACTGATTGTCTAGACTTAATAAAGTGATTGAGAAAATGCTGGTAATCAGATTAAATCTAAAGCTATCAGAATACTTTTCTTTTTTTGAAAGATAACTGTTAAATTTTAACAGCATATGCCTCTTCTGTAAAGTCTGCATTTAGACTCAAATATTATTAATAGCTCGCAATTTTATTGTGCTTACTGTTTTCAAAAGTCTTCCTTATTAGATACTGTGAGAAGTAGGTAGTGTAAGGCTCAGAAACCTTCAAGTAACTATGGTCTCATAACTAGTATGGCACTTGGTAATTAGTTACATAGATGCAATTTAATATCTATGTGACTTTTGGTAAATTAATTAACCTTGCCTAGTTTGTAAAATGAGAAGACCAAATTTCATGATTTTTGGACTATATTGGAACACTAAATTAACTCAAGTTGAAATAGAACATGATCTATAGGTGACATCCACTCAATTCTGAGTCATCACTTTG
The DNA here is from genome assembly GCA_023553655.1 of Myrmecobius fasciatus. NCBI lineage: Eukaryota > Metazoa > Chordata > Mammalia > Dasyuromorphia > Myrmecobiidae > Myrmecobius > Myrmecobius fasciatus. Next base: position 4,722 of record JAJPUD010012015.1, read on the forward strand.
CCCCATTCTTCCAAAGTCTAAGGGGAGGAGGGTGGGATGAGAAATGGCATTTAAGAAATCAGATATGACATGAACTTGCTTATCATGTGTTTAATCACAAGATGGAAAATATTATAAGAAAGTACAAAATATAAAACAAACTCTTCTGGCTTCTTCTTCCCAGAAACCACTAGAGTTAAGTTCAAAGAGACATTAACAAAGTAGTTATTTCTGAGACAGAACTTGCATTAGTGTTTTTTTTGTTTGTTTGTTTTTTGTTTTGTTTTCTGAGGCAGTTGGGGTTAGGTGACTTGCCCAGGGTGACACAGCTAGGAAGTGTCTGAGATCACATTTGAACTCAGGTCCTCCTTATTTCAGGATTAGTGCTCTATCCATTGCACTACCTAGCTGCTCCTTGCATTAGTTTTCCGTTTCTATAGTAACTATGATCTTAGAAGTCCTTGGTGCCCTAAATTCTATCAATTTAAGCAATAAAACTAAGACTGGAAACCCAGCCTTCAGAATACAAATTCAAGGGGAAAAAGTCCTTTTTATCAATATTGCTTCTCTGATTTAGCTTTAGCATATTAGCCTTCTTAAAATTAATGGCAAATGAGGAAAGATGTTAATGGTCACATCTTGACCATGTGAAAAACCCAATCTAAAATTTCTATTCAGAATTAAGTTATTGAAAGAAAAATTTTCTTTCTTTAATATTGTCTATAAACAAGATGAATAGACTATTCTGACAGCCAAATGATTCAAAATATTTATACCATTAATTGCCTGATAGCTCTTTGGATTTAATTGAATGCATGATGGCTGATCTGGTTATGTGCAGATAAAGCCATTAGGAAAGAAGCCCATGATGGTAGTGAGCCAGAGACTGAGAGGACTCAACTGTAACCCAGCTGTTGCAGTGTGGGAATGAAGTATATTAATGAAGAAGAGTGGGAATGAAGAAATCAGCAATAAATCAGGAATAAGTCTGGCTGTGCTAAAACAAAACACTGTCAATTTACAGTAATCCATTACCATCTGTAACTTTATCTTTCTTTCTTTTTCTTAAAATATGCAATCAGATATCAGCACTGTAACATATAGGCCAAGTATATCATGAGTCCCCTAACATCCCTTGGTTAGTGATTTTTCAAACCCTAGTTGGGTAGATTAATTATTCTCGGCAAACTCTCTTCCAGAGTTCCCATTGGTAAAAAAATATACAAATGGCATCAGCACTTCCTCAATATTCTGCTCAGGTTCTCCCCTAAACTAACCTATTCAGAAATTTCTCTGTAACTAGATAGCCAAAGAACTTTGGAGCACATTCAAAGATTGTTAAGGAGTCATTAAATTTTTGTTGTCATTCAGTCATTTTATCACATCCAACCTTTCAGGACTCCATTTGACGTTTTCTTAATTTGCCATTTCCATCTCCAGCTCATTTTATAGATGAGGAAACTGAGGCATACAGGTATAAATGACTTGTCCAGAGTCACACACCTAGTAAGTGAGGTTGGTTTTGAATGCAGAAAGATATCTTCCTGACTCCATCCAAGCACTCTATGTACTGAGGCACTTAGGTATTTTTCACTAAAAATTAACTTCATCTAATTTACAATTCTGGTTAGACTGGCCTTGTTTCTGCTCTGTCTTATTTTCTTTCTGCTTTTATTTCTGGTAGATTCTATTTCTTCTTTGGCCACCGTCTCCTCTTCTGGTTTCAATCGCTTCTGCATTCTTACACTGAATTTTCTTGAATATTGCATTGAACTTGGATCTGTAACTTTTGTTTCCTTGACAAATGCAGAGTACTCTGTTGCTGGACATTATTCTCTCCTAAACATGATACCATTCAAAGGAATTTTTTGTCCTCCATGCACCTAATAATGACCTGAATGAATGTCAAAATCAGGAATGAGAGGGGTGGGACCTCAGTGCACTCTTCCCTTTCTCAAGAGGTGACACAATAGGCATCTTATTATATGCAAGAGGAGATTATAGCTGAATAACCTTTAAATATTCATATCTCAATTCAACCTTTTTTTTAATAAAGAAGGGTATAATTAAGAATATAACGTGTTGTTTCTGAAAAGGGCAAATGAAGGAATTATGATTTTTGTATTGAGGGAAATAGAAAAATATCTATGAACTAACAGATAAGTCCTAATTTTCTTTTTAAAGATTATATGACTTTTCCAGAACATATACTTTTTGAGGGCAGGAACTATCCTAACCTCTGTATCCCAAATAATTAACAATGTGCTTAACAAATAGTATGCACTTAAGAAATGTTTGTTGCTTTGATATAAATGTTAAAGGCAATATATACACTCATCTTTCTGTTTTGAATATTAGAAATGTATTTGCCATGCTATGCCGCATCTATTAATGGGGACAAGGGTTCTGGGGGTGGGGGGAAGGTAAGCAGGAGGAATGCTAGGGCGTAATTGGCAAAGTAATTTAATAAATTTAAAAAAATTCTTATTGTAAAAAATGCATTCACTTATTTAGATTAGTAACTCTCTGTAACTTACAATCTTATACATTTACTTGGGACTTTGAGAGGTTAAATAATCTGCTGCTGGTCATAGAACTCTTTTATATTGGGGGACCAACTAAAATTTAATTCTTTTTGACTTTAATACTGATTCTCTATTCATTATGTCACAATACTTCTCACTGCTATTATGATATTTTATTATATTTTGATATATGTTATCTAAAATTTTATTGTCAAATATAATTTTCTTTATTTATTAAATGTTTTTGTAAAAAGTATTGCTAAAATTTTAAAAGAAATAAAAATATTATCAGAAGTTATTATCATTAATGTCCAAATCTAGTTTGCTTTTAAAAAAAAAAAAGAAAAGAATTGGTTTAATTTATACCATAATTCCATTTCCTTGGAATTTACTGAATGATTTCCAGATTATATGACAGTATAACAAAAGACTTATATAGGTAGGTATTATAGAGCTGTCAGTCATAGTTTAGAAACACAATAGCCTTCCCTGATATTATCCTGGGCTCCAGACCCACTATTATTTTTTATCTATTTTTTCCCCACTAAAAAGGAATCTAAATCCTAACAGATTGACTAGATAAAACATATACATGTTTTACTAATGTAACAAATGACATTTTTTCCCAGTTAGGGCATCAATGTCAATTAAATTTTGATGAACATCCTTGGAATAAAGAAGACATTACAACTCCTGAAGTGAACCAAGTAGTGTTTGGTGAAGTGGTACATATTTCATTAATTATTGCTTTTTAATTTTTGTTTAGGCTTTAACATCATATTTTCTGAACTGTCAAGGTTCTTTTAAGTATTTTAAATTCATTTTAAAATTATGTTTATTTTCTTCATTATTTTTGTCTCCACTTCCTCCAAGCATAAGTACAGGAAGTAATAAAGTTGACACAGTTGTCTAATGGTTGTTTTAGTGTCTGTTGCCAAGTGGTTTCCTGATTTTTATAAAACAATGTACCAGGAAATTATGCACATGACCAGAAAGGTCTTATTGTTCAGAAGATATTTTTTAAGCCTTAATAATGTTTCCAGTCAGAAATTTTCTTTCTTTTTTATGTGATAATTATGCATTCCTATGAATGGACCTCATAAGGCTTAGAAACTAACTGAAGCATCTATATTTTTAAATGTTTCTACTATCTGCATCTATAATTCTTATACTTTAATATTTTGAAAAACTGTCTCCACCCAATTACAAAACAGACCAGGAAACCTATTTGTTTTTTTCTAAAATGTCTATTGTCTTATAGTTCATATAACATAAGATTCATAAGATTTTTTTCTGTTTAAATAAACACAAAAATACTTATTCCTCAACTTGGAATCATGTGATTTTGATAGACTGATCATTTTCCTTGAGTGATGGATATAGAAATTATTCACCATAGGATTCCTAAATGCATTCTCACAATATCATGTTCAGAACAGCTAAGTCATCTATTATGTGATGGGATGAGTTGTCCCAAGCCCTAATTTTTCTCATTTTCATTGTCACTATGACTTCAGTATAAGCATGATTTTATAACATAAAAATAATACTATCCTAAGCAAAGATGACACTATCAATTCACTATTGATAAGGCATTTGCTTTCATTTATTTAGGAGGTACATGTAAGCTATAATATATTGCTAAAGAACTGCCATAAGAATATGCATATCCTCTAGGAAATGAAAAAAAAAAGATCGGGTAATCATGGTAAACATAACATATGGACCATCAATATCTTTAATGAATACCCCAGAAATGTAAAAAGACTTAGATGAATCTCTTCAACACATTCAGTAGTACCACAAACCAGAATTTCTATAAGAACCTGTAGAAGAATTGTATGGGAAACTACTGTAGTTCAATTTCAACTACAGAAACAAATATTTACTTCAGTAAATTTGCAGGTCTTTTGAAAATCTTAAGCACAAGGGCCAAGGCTATTAGTACAGTGAAGTATCTGAGATGACAAAGGAAATATTAAACAACAACCTAATGAACTGGAAATGGCAGTTATTTTTTCCTGTTAATTAAAGAGTAGAAATGAGTATTTCCTATTCTCACTGTAACTTTTTTGTTGTGATAAATCAGCAGATTTGTGGTATGGAAGAAGTATTTCATAAGTACTTCTCTAAGCATGTGTCAGGTACACTACTCAGAGTTAGGGAGACAAATACAAGTAAACAACATTCCTTGCACTTAAGGGATTTACATTAAAGACAAGACACACACACACACAAACACACACACATATTATATATATATATATATATATATATATATATATATATATATATAATCTATCTATGCAACCATCCATTTATCTGGAACAGTTACAGTTGAAAGGCAGGGGAGGAAGAAGGAAAATATAACATGGCTTAGAAATGGCTGAGAAGTGGGTCTAAGACTAAATAAAGAAAGTGAAATCTCATCAACTCTCAACAGTTAAATTTTAGATTCTCAATAGTATAGGCTTGATTTTTGGTGAAAGAGGGTTAAATACTATAGAGATGGTGATCAGAAAGGATCACGGTATACCTGGGTCATTGTAAAGTTGATTCTCACAATTTTGATCTCAGGGTTCTATCAACAGGAATCTGAATTTTATTTGGAGGAAGAAGAACACCAGAAAGTAAATTTACACAAAACTAGCAATTATTCATATGAGCAAGTAAACTGAGCAACACAGACATCTGGCTTGCCAGCATTAATGGTCTAGGGGTCTTGTGACAAGAATCTTTATCAACTACCGAACAGAAGTGCTCCTTTTATGGACTTCTCCACTTTCTTACTGGAGAAAGCAAAACAATTACTATTTTTGGGCTATCAAAGTATTAATCTCTTTTAGTCAAAAAGCAACCTAATACTTTTTAGGGTGAAAAAGAAATTCTTATTATATGTTTTATAAGGAATGCCTATCAGGGATGCAATATATGTATCCCTATACATCAGACTATATGTTCCACTCTTTAAGTAGTCCCCTCTCTCAAGCCATAGATGGTACAAAGGAGCAAAGAAGACAAAACCAGCTTGTTTGTCAAACTGCAGAAATCTCTGCTTTCTAAAGGAAAAGCTGCTTAAAGAGCAGCTTCCAGCATATGTTTTCCTTCAAAAAGTTGCTGCAGGGAATGCCTGTCTTCAGCCATAACTCCAGTTGTAGATAATGATCAAAATCAAGGAAGCAAAAGCTAAAAGGTTCTTCACTCTTTGCAGAGTATATTTTCCTTTAATAAAATCCTGGAAGCAACAACTCTTTCTTTTCAGGATATGGAGAAATGAAGGCTCTAATGTCTTCTCTCACCCATAAACAATTCTTTTTTTATTTCCCTGCCTTAGTCTCTTCTAGGTTTATTCTATCTTCTATGCTTCTTTCTTCTATCTATGACCTGTTTATCTTCTCAGGTGACTTCTCTGGTGACTATTAACTTTCCTGATTCAAAGTAGTGCTTTCTGATATGAAATTATTAATTTTATTCAGGTATAACATTATTAATATGCAATAGATACATCATGCAAAATTGTGTTTTTAAATTTATTCATTTATTTATGTATTTATTTGCTTATTTATTCTTTATACCCATATCCTCAGCAATGAATCTTTTTTTTTGGATTAAAGCTTTTTTATTTTCAAAACATATGGATGGATAACTTTTTAATATTGCCCCTTGCATAGCCTTGTGTTCCAAATTTTCTCCTCCTTCCCCCACCCTCTTCCCTAAATGGCAAGTAATTCAATATATCTTATACATGTTAAAATACATATTAAATCCAATATAAGTAAACGTATTTATACAGTTAACTTGCTGCATAAAAAATCAGATCAAAAAAGAAATAAAATGAGTAAGAAAACAAAAAACAAACAACAACAAAATGAGTGAGAATGTTATGTTGTGATCCACATTCAGTTTCCATAGTCCTCTCTCTAGGTCTACATGGCTCTCTTCATCACAAAATCATTGGAACTGGCCTCAATCATCTCACTGATGGAAAGAGCCATGTCCATCAGAATTGATCATGATATAATCTTGTTGTTGTCATTTATAATGATCACCTGATTCTGCTCATTTCACTTATCATCAGTTCATGTAAGTTTCTCCAGACCTCTCTAAAATCATCCCCCCAGCAATGGATTTCAAAGTCATATTCAAAGTAATTTCTACGAAACAATTCACTATAATTATTTTTCCTTTAGTCAAAGCTCTTCTCTCTGGGTTTCTTTCAAACATGTATTCTAGGGGTATTTATTTTATTTTTTTTTCCATTCCTCTCAAGTATTCAGAAAAGACTCAAGTTACTTTTCAAAGGTATTTTAAGGATTGAATGATATTTAATCCTTAAAATGATTTTTTTAAAAGCACCTCCCCATAAATGTGGCCTAAGAAGAGATCATATCTTTTTACTTATTTAATGTGTGGAAAAACTGATTTGAAATATCTGATCTAAACTCTGGTATTTTAAATCTATATTGTCCCTAAGAAGCACTAATATTGAAATAGCTTTCTTAGAAAAGACAAATGAATTGAAAGAAGATGAATGAATGTGGAGGGAAAACAAACACTTAACTTGTAGAAACTTAGAGATGTGCACTCTATTGTACAGTGAAGTGCAGACTGTATTCAGTATTCTAGACATCATAATATGTATATAAACACCTTTACTTTTCTGCCCAGGACATACACATATTTATAATAAAAACTGTAATTTGGGTTTGAAAGTCTTGTTTGTTGAGATCCATGGAATGAAAAGTTATGGTGTATAATAATGGAGTGCTTGATTTGTAATTAGAGAGATCTCAATTCAAATCCTGTCTCAGATACTTACTAGTGATGTAATCTTGAACAAGTTATACAGCCTCTCTCTAATTGACTTTCTTTATCTGTAATAATATATACCATAATAATGCATACAATAATAATATGTATAATGCAAGGTTGCCATGAAGCTAAAATGAGATAACATATGTAAGATGATTTGTAATCTTTAAAACAGTAATTATGACTGTTTATGAATAAAGATGGGAATATTTCTGCTTCTCCTTCTCTCTTTTTGTGTCAACTCTCTCAGAGAAATGGGTACCCAGTCCAAAGCATAGCTTTCTCTTTTCTTTAAAGTTTTCTTAATACGTATTTATAGTTGTTTTAATATAAAATGTGATGAATCTTAATAGTTTCTTATTTGTGTTTCCATTTTTGGGAATGAGAAGTCAAAGAAATGGGCAAGGATATCTATGGCACCAAGAAGGGATAAAAAGACAAAGAAAAATAGATCCTCTCTTGAAATTGTTGAGACATTTTCCTTGCCTAGGGGCTCTATAGTTATATGAGAGAGAATTGTACTGATTTTGTTTTTTTTTTTTAATAATCTTCCTAAAGCAAAAAAAGCAAAGAATCCATTTCCATTTTCTCTATCCTACTCTAAGCCATAAGCAAGAAGTTTTAAATATGGGTAAAAAGACTTGGAAAATTTCCCCAAGAGGCTGTTTGCCTCAACAAATTTATTTTCCTATTTTTCTTTCCAAGCAACTTCAAAGGGCTCCATTGACTTTGATGGAAGACAGAATATAGTCACTTAAGGAAAGTTATACCCAAGGACAAAGGATTAAGAAAAGCTTTGGGGAAAAGAGTTGATTTACTGACAGTTAAGTAGAGAAGGCATTTAATAGTGAGTAACTAGGGTTTTTTTTTTTGAAAAAAAATAAAACATCAACAATGTAAGAAAGAGAAGAAATGGGATGAAAAGGAGGATGAGAAGAAGCAGAAGAAGGAGGAGGAAGAAAAGAGGTGGAGGAAAAAGAGAAGAGAAGGAAGGGAAGAAGGAGGAAGAGGAAGAACAGGATGAGGAGGAGAAAGGAAAAGAGGGGAGAGGGCTTGTAGAGAGAAAGGAGGAAAAAGAGGAGAAGGTGGGAAGAAAAGGAGGAGGAGGAAGATAGAAAGAAAGATAGACAAATGGACAGAAAGAAAAGAGGAAAGAAGAAAGGAGGAAAGAAAGTAGAAAAAGAAGGAAAGAGCAAAAAAGAAAATGAAAGAAAGAAAGGAAGGAAGGGAGGAAGGAAGAAAAAAAGAAAGAAAGGAAGCAAGAATCAAAGAAACAGAGAAACACAGAAAGAAACAAACAAAGAAGGAGAAAGAAAAAGAGAGAAGGAAAGAAAGGAAGAAAAGAAAGAAGGAAACAGAGAAGGAAGGAAGGAAAAAAGGAGGAAGGAAAGAAAGAAGGAAGGAAGGAAAGAAAGAAGGAAGGAAAGAAGGAAGGAAGGAAGGAAGGAAGGAAGGAAGGAAGGAAAGAAAGAAAGAAGGAAGGAAGGAAGAGAGGGAGGGAGGAAGGAAGGAAGAAAGAAAAATAACAGATACATTTTAAATTTTGACTTTTTCATTTAATGTTAACCAGTGTACCACCCTTCTCTAGTGGATCAAGAACCATTCTTGAAACCAGGAAGAGCTGAGTTTATATCATGCCTGTGACTTACAAATGTTGTGTAACCCCATGCACCCTCTCAGTACTCTGAACAGTTCTCTAAGACAATTAATTGTAGATAAAGAGCCAATTTTCATCAGAGAAGATTTTTCTTCATCCCTGAATATTTTATGCTAAGAAAATGAATATAATTATGTCTGGAAGAAACCTAACCAGTGAATAGAATACTGGAAGCAGAAATAGGGAAGCTCTGTTACTGGTAAAATTATTCATTCCTATGTGCCAAATGAAATTCCCTAGGACATATTTATTAAATCATAAATAGATTGGGGTGTACATTGATGGAGGGAATTTACACAGTAAGATCTCCAGATGCTGACAAAATCACAGATTCTTTCTATGTTTAGATGGAGAGTATTATTATTTTTGATGTATGTTTATCTTATATTCCTCCATTAAAGTGTAATTTTGTAGTGGGCCAAAGACAATTTCTTATTTGGATTTATAACACTTTAACTGGGCAAACAGTCAGGCAGGCAGGCAGACAGATAGCATAGATAGATAGATAGATAGATAGATAGATAGATAGATAGATAGATA
>JAJPUD010012015.1:14244-51422 GCA_023553655.1 Myrmecobius fasciatus
ATAGATAGATAGATAGATAGATAGATAGATAGATAGATAGATAGATAGATAGATAAAGGTAGCTTACATACATAAATACATAGATCAATTCAAGGATAAATATTCTATTTTCCGTTCTCCTATATTCTCTTTCTGCTATTTCAGTTGACTACAATTCTCTTCATGTTTATGCCAAACAGCTGTTCTGTAGCTTTGCTATGTATGAATGAGCAGCTGTTCTTTGCACCCTAGAGATGCCTGCAATCCTGAGGTTGGTATAGATTCTTTCCTTGGAGGAGTTACAGGATGAATAATAATCTATAAACACAAGTCTATATTTACTTTCCAAATGCCAAAATCCATGGCTTTTAAACTTTTGAATTTATAGTAAAAGGCAGATAAATAACTTCAAATGAATGTAGACAGTCTATTTTGAGGAAAAGAGAATTATCTGCTCATCATTGATAGGAAAGTTCAAAAAAAGTAAAAATAGGATTACAAATTATTTAGGGGAGCCTCATTAGAAGACTAAAGAGGGGGGAGGTTAATTGACCACCTGTCAGAAATGTTATTAGGAAAATTCTTGCATGGGAAAGAAAGTTGAATTAGATGAATTCTACAATTGTTTTTTATCTAAAATTCTATGGAAAAATGTTCTGGAGTTAGTTTAGAAAAATGATTTTAAATTAATGTCCTTGTTTTTAAAAACAAAGGAATTACTTATGAAAGAAAGAAAACTAATTGTTACAATTAGCACGGAAACTGTATTAGAACCTTTGCTACGGGAAACCAACTGAGGGCAAAAAGAGAGACGGGAAAATCCATTATTCTGTTCTGAGGTCCAGGATGAATTATTAATATTTGTTGTTTGTTCTTTCTCTAAAAATATAGAATGATACTGTATTACTTATACTGACCTATGACAGTAGCATAGTTGTTAGTATCAAAGACTGTTTTAGAAGAAAAAAAATTATCTCATATGTGAACTAAATCCCTTTACTCCTTCATCTCCCATTACATCCTAAGAACTTTTTAAAAAAATTCTATCATAAAAAAGGCAATTAAAAGTGAAAAAATCCCTTTTATAAAAACATTTTCTAATTCTCCTTGAAATGGACAGCTTTGCTTAGCACACAGAAAGATAATAAATGGGACACAAATGGGACTAACAATGAAAAGCTAACATTTCCAATTTTATTTAGCCAATAAATGTTATTTCTACATAAGTTGATTCCATAGAGAAGAATATTGTGTATGTTGAAAGAAGTCCTTCTTCTATTCAGTTGTTTATTTATATTGTTTAAGTCAGAGCCTCAGACTACACTTGAGGCTGTCTTGTTAAAAATTGATTTTTCTTGCATAGCTTCAAGGCAAACAGCTCCATAAAGAAAAGAGTTTGACTTACATAACTGAGATGTAATCAAACTTTCAAAGGAATACAAAATTTCTTTATGGGGGAAAAAGCAATATTTAATAATATTTTTTACCTCATAATTTTATACTGTTTCCTATCCTTCTGAATAAAGTCATAATACAAAAGCATGATATATATAAATAATACAACCTAAAGTATCCATCTATGTGATTTGAACAATTGAGGCACTAAAAAAATAAAGGTCTTTTAGTATTTGGTAACTAGCAAGGGCAGCTAGGTGTGTGCAAAGGATAAAGTGCTATAAGAACTGGAATCAGAAAGACTCATCTTGCTGAGTTCAAATCTGGCCTTAGACACTTGTTATCTGTATGACTCTGTGATAGTCCCTCAACCCTCATTGCCTCTGTTACTTCATCTGTAAAATGTACTGAAAAAGGAAATGCCAAACAACTCCAGTATCTTTACCGAGGAAATGTTAAATATGATCACGAGTCAGAAATGATTGAAATGATTTAACAATAGCAAGAAATTAGGTCAATAAAATATATTCAAGTCCCCTTTGCCCTTTATACCATAGTTTAAAAATCAGACTAAAATTTTCTTTCTTAGAGAAATGTGGTGAAGAGGGAATGAATAGGAAGAGGTATAGAGGCTTGGAAATTTAAATTTTGCATACTCTCAGTCTCAATAAATTCATTTCATTAGTTAATTAATCACTTCTCTATGTTCATTGTGCTATACTAAGAGGTTTTTTTTTTTAATGTATGTTTCACCATGTATTTTCTTGATCTTACAGATGGGGCTATGCTAAGACATAAAGATTGTAGCTTGTTAGCTGGGCACATTGTTATAACCCCCAAACTCACCTATATTTCCAATCATACTTTTGTCCACAGCAAATATTTTTGAATACTTGATTGCTTACTCACATGTAAAATTACACAATATATAGAAAACTAATAATAAAAAAACAACTAATTTAGATAGACTTTTCTTTAAAGCTTGAATTATACAATTATTTGTGGTGCACTTAAAATGAATACTTATGGCTCTTCTAGTAGACAGCTTTTACTTTGTGAGCAACATCATGCTGAAAGCGTTTTTCTGGCTCCAGAGACTTAGGGGTTTCATTAGATACTTTGATAACTTTGCTCTTCATTTATCACTGTTTCTTCCTTTCCTTCACTATCTCAACATCTCAGTTCCTTCATTAGGAATCACAGAATTATGGCACTATAGAGTATGAAGGGACCTCTGTGGCCATCTAGGCTAACCTACACCTAAATGCATTCTACTCTTACATATCCATTAAGTGATAATACAGCTTCTTCTAGATGTCCAAATAAGGAAGAACCTAACACCTTTCTGGTGCAACACATTCTAGTACTGAACTGCTGACTGTGATAAAATCAAACTCAGTGACTTCCCATTTGAATGCTTTTCTCTTAAAAAAAATCGGGGCAGCTAAGTGGTGTAGTTGGTGTTTATATAAGGAGAACTTTCTAAAATTATCATATAAATTAAAGAGAAAAAAGTAAGCACAGAGGGGAATATAGTGAGAAGTCAATTCCCATGACTCAGCATAGAGACAAAGGTTAAAATTGTCAGTGTCCTAAATAAAACACTCAGAGATAGTGGACATTGTTACAGTATACCACATGTCCTAAGGGTCTAGACAGGGGCAGTTGCATTTGTTTACTTCATATTTTTATCTTTATTTTAGCTTGCTGACATTTGAAGTGACTCTTATGGATCTGGCACAATCCATCTTATCATACAAAACATCTGTACTGTATTGTTTCAAAGGATAAGACGCCCAGTGGGGTATCTCTGTAGTCATGACAATTGAGGTCAGTAAAGATACAAACATTTCATTTCTGTGCCTTGTGTTCAGCGTAAGGGAACCATGTAGCACAGGGATGATGTCTTTTTTTAAACTTCAAACTAAAGTTCAGTATTCTTGCAAAAAAACCCAAAAAAGTGGTTATTATGACTAATCTCATTACAATGTAACTTTGAAACTGGTGATTTGGAAGCCTGAAGTCATTTACCAGAAGGAAAGGAGAAGTTAATAGAAAAAGATGCATCACAGAAATTTGTGATAAAATTTTATAGTATTATGTGATTTCCCCCCCCCCTTAAGGATGAGTGAGAAAAGAGAGAGGCAAGGAGACAGAAAAATAGAGAGAGACTTAGAGACAGAGAATTTCCTAGTTCTCAAATAATTTCTGCACAGATGGATTCCTTTCTATAGATTTCATTCTATATCTTTTTGTGCTAAAGTTTCCATGCAAGAAAATTCTGATTTACATAAATAGTGATTGAACTCTATGAAGTGAGTCACACGTATATTATTGTTTGCTAATCAAGTAACTCCTCCATTCATTTTCAGGTAGATATATATCCTATCCATTTTCAGAGTAAATTTACTAATTATTTCTGAGGTCCAATGCATTATTAATACTCAAAATTCTGAGAAGATGCTTCAGAAGCTTTGTTAAACCCACTATTTAGTTGTAGAAATAACAGAAACGTAAGTAGAATGGGGCAAGTGGAATTTTATCACCAGTATATTGATAGGAACAGTGTGCACTGTCCAATAACTAGCCTCATAGAGCTCTATTAGGCAGGCTGATGTGTCCAGCTTTCTTTTCCCCAAGATTATAATAGGCACTTTATAAAAGAGGTTCTGATGTGAGTCTCTTCTCTTCTATACACATCATTAATATATTGATTTATTAAGAATCTATAATCTTAATGGCATGAAAAGTCCCTCCACTTATATATGTATAATATATGTTTGTGTGTATAAATATATATTTATATCAGAGAAAGATATAGTTCTAAAGAGGATCAGTGACTTGCCAATGGTATTACAGATACTAAATATCATTAATAGAACTTGAATCCAAGTTTTCTTGATTCTAAATTAGTCCTTGCTAATTCACTATGTAAGTTATGCCTCCATATGTCATTAATAAATTTATTTTTTGCTTATTTAATATATAGAATTTTGATGTGTACAGGCCCCGAATAAATACAAGAAACATGGATTGAATTCTAATTTTCCAAAAGTAGACTCTTAATGGATTTAAAATTCTATGGAATGCTAAGAGAGAGAGAGAGAGTGAAAGAGATAGAGACAGAGAGACAGAAAGACAGAGAGAGAGACACACACACACACAGAGACAAAGAGAAAGAGAGACCCACAATAACAGACACACATATACACACACACACACACACACACACAGAAACTTCTAAAATCTATTGTAGTCCATCTATCAAGGGAGAGAAGTCCAACAGTTTCATTGACCCACACAATTTAAATACATTATAATCTGACAGTTAAATATAAATCAAAGACATTTCATGGTCTTTATTTTATAGAAGGAAAAATGTCCCATCTTTTATGTGAATTCCATTCTTAAATATATTCTTTTTTTGTTAGAGAGATGAAAGCCTTTTCATTTTTGATGGAGAAAAGATCAGTTCTTTGAAAACAGGTGAACCTAGACTTGTCCACTTTTTTCTTCCTTCCTTTCTTCCTATCTATGTTCCTTCATAGATTTTTTTGTTCATTCATTCCCTTCTTCCTTCCCTCCTTCCTTCTTTTCCTCCTTACTTCCTGTTTTCTTTCTAATATGTGTGTACATATATATATTTGTATCACATAAATGATGGAAAGATATTAAAGTCTCTGAAGAGGGTCAGTGACTGGGCAATGGTATTACAGATAATAAATATCATAAATAAAAATTGAATCTAAGATTTCTTGATCCTAAGATTAATGTCCTATTAACTATGCAAGATATGCCTCCATATGTCATTAATAAATTTATTTTATACTTATTTCTATAGAATTTCGATGTTTACAGAACCTGAATAATACAAGAGACATGGACTGGATCCTAATTTTCCCAGGGTTGACTCTTAATGAATGCAAAATTCTATGGAATGCTCACACACACACACACACACACACACACACACACAGGTAGAGACACACAGAGAAAGATAGAGAGAGACAAAGAAAGACTTTTTTCTTCTTTTCTTCCTTCCTCCTTCCTTTTGTCCATTCCTTCCTTCCTTCCTTTTCTTTCTTTTTTCCTACTTTAAAAAAAAAAACAAGTTATTCACAAATTGGCATGAGTTCTTAAACTCCTATCTATTCTTATTTCCTTCTATTACTTTCTCAACCTATAGAGTAAAAAAAACATAAGCAACAAGGTGGTCACATGAAGTATCCTCAGGTTGCAATGACAATTTCAAACATATGGATAAAGAGTGAAACACTGAGTCAATATCTAAATATATAGATATTAGAAAGCAGAAGGGCAAAACAAGCAGTGATGACGGACTGAATGTTTCATTCCCAGGTGGTTATTTTCAATAACTTAAACTCAGATTTTAAATTTTCTCATACAAAAGAGAATCATACACATATAGAGATGGTGGGGGGAGGAAAACAGGGAAGAGAGGAAGGAGAGTTTAAAAAAAGAATAAGAGAAAAGAAGAGGAAAGGACAGAAGAGAAAAGAGGAGGGGAAAAGAGAAGAAGGATGCAAATAGATTGTGACATAGCCATGATTTCAAATCTAGTTAATGGAAAAGTTGAAAATTGGATCTAAGTTTTCTAGGGAGAATGAATTAATATTGTTCTCTTATCTAAGTTGGGAATAGGAAGAATAAATTTAAAACAAAGAGGGAATCCCAAATGCTTGCACGATTCTTATCCTTATACCCACTTCTTTATGCTGAGAAATTTTGTACTAGCATTCTCCAGGACCTTCTCTTGGGCAGGTGACCATATACAACCTGAGGACTCCTTGGTCTTTTCTATCATTCTGTTGTTCAAACTTAGTACTGCTGGGCTTTTCTATTCATATATCATTTAAACTCATATATATTTTACCTCCTCCAATTAGAATATGAATACTATGGAAAAAGGAGCTGATTTCTTTTTATGTTTCTAACTCTAGTGCTTGGCATAATACATGGCATATAGTAAGAACTTTAACAATTTGTTTTAATTGATTAAATGTAACAGAAAATCTAAATAGTAAGAGCTATAATTTTTAGGAACTAAGTAGCATACTGTCTAAGCAAAAAAAAGTTAGGCAAATTTCTAAAAAGTCTTTGATATTTAACACAATAATGGCAGAAAGCTGTAGAATTATGTTATTAGAGATAGATAAATCCAATTAATAAAGCTATAAGGAAAATATGGAATGGAATGAATTCTTGGTTAAACTAGATTTCATTGATTTATGGTGATTTCTAATAGGAATGTTAAAAAAAATTATCAACACAAATTTTCTTTTACTCCTCTAAAAAAGATAATGACATATAAGGGCATATAAGCAAAAACTTTATGTACCTTAGTATTTTAAAATATTAACGTATAATGGAAATATAATCAAGAGATAAATTGATAAAAAGTAACACTAAATAGTGAATTTGTCAAAGAACTAATAACAAAAAACTTTGGATAATCATAACAATCAAATAACAATCAAAATTTATGGAGCATGTGTAAAATAGTCATCAGAAAAAAACACATATTTAAAAACAAATAAAAAGCTCAGTGAAAACATATAAATAATAAGATTGGAAAAAATAAAACAAGGATTGATTTTTAAAGTTTTATTTTTATTTTAAAAGATTAACAAAAATCATTAAAAGCATTAGTTAACTTACTAAATGAAAAGAGAGAGTGATACTAAGTTCCCAAATTTAAATATAGTAAGCAGAAATTTGCCCCTGGGCACCCCACTCTCTCTTTTTCTTAGTTATCAAATAAAGAGATAAAGTTTTAATATGAGTATTATGGATCCCATTTTGAAGTTTGAAAAAAAAAAGTTCCTTCATTGGTTTTACAGAAATAATTGTCATTTGCTAATTAAAGATTAATCATTCTCCTGTACCCTTTAAAAAATTAAAAAGTTAAACTTGTCAATTGTGTAATCATTCCAGGAAACAGTTATCAAATGAGATAGAGAAGATAATGAGAAATCTGAATCTTGTGCTTTTGCCACAATACAGAACATAGTGAGGCAATAGATATTATGATTATTCTTCCAGTAAATGAGAGTAACAGCTTTGAAGGGAGGAAGCAGAAATTCACATACTCCCCAGATGACAATAGACATTAAGAAGTAGCATTAAAGGCAAGAAGCAGTCATAAGCTTTCACCAGAGAAGACAGATAAATGTCTCCAAGAAAAAAATATTCCTAGAAGCTGATAATATTACATGCTTATGTATGTACATGTGTGTACATGTTTCTTATGCATTTAAATTTCAATTTATATTATATATGCCCATATATATGCTTTATATGGGCATCTATCACTATATATTTTTTCCTTCTCTTCCTATAGATTCTAAGTGTAAATGTGTAACATTGCAACAGGAGTTCATTGAAGGTCTGACATGTTTTAAACTATTGTTTTTATTTCACATTTACAGATCTCTTAGTTTTGAGTTAATTATGCCCACTGACTGGCAATTAAAGGGAAGCCCACCAGTGGAGTCCATAATTTCCATTTTATAGAGCTTTAGATGCATAGATATAATTTTTACAACCTTAGGATAATAGCAATTTTTGAGATTGTAAACTTGCAAACCTGCTAACTTGGGTAAGTAGCACAATATGGTTATCACTATTTTTTAAAGAATGAAATATTTTTGGAACAAAAAGAAAGAAAGCAAAACTAATGATCAAAATACTAAAAATCAAGAAATTTATAATTTTTAAATTTTTTTTGCTGATGGAGTTGGGGTTAAATGACTTGCCCAGGATCACATAGCTAGGAAGTATTAAGTGTCTGAGGCCAGATTTGAACTCAGATCCTCCTGACTTCAGGGCTGGTGCTCTATCCATTACACTGCCTAGCTTCCCCAATAAATTTATAATTTAAAGGAAATTTATTGCTACCTGCAAATATACATAATTCTGGAATGTATAATCTTTACCTCTGTATCAGACAAAAGGATGCACTGAAGAAGTAATTGCCAAGAAAAACCTCATGGACATTTATAGTCCATAAAATCATGAAGGATTAGATACAAATGAATATCAACAAATAATAACAACAAATGGTTCACAGTTGTGAGGATCAAAACAGATGACTCGTTAAAAATAAGAGGGAAAGAGAGAGAGAGAGAGAGAGAGAGAGAGAGAGAGAGAGAGAGAGAGAGAGAGAGAAAGAGAGAAATCTTTATATTGAAACCAGGGAGAATCAAACCTGTGATTTATAGGTATCTGGAGTTTGAATTGGAAAAGGATAATGAGACAAGGAGAAAAATTAGAAGACTATTTCCCAATAGTTCTTGTGTTAGATCATATTCTTAAAAATTTCAAGATTTTGGATAGTAGATAATGAAATATAACTTCTCTTCATGGTGGAGAGGGAATAGAATATTGTGAATATTTTCACATAAGTTACTAAAAGCATGAGTTTTGTGTTTTATGGCATTTGTGTGTATTTGTATGGATTTTGTTTTATTGTTCATTAATTTTTTTTTTCTTACCATGGAGGAGGGAGAATTGCTAAACTGATAATATGTGAAGAAAAAAAGGCATCAATACATTAAAAGGGAAAATTTTCAGTAACTCGTGAAAGAGAGGTAGAGAAAGAGGCAGAGAAAGAGAGACAGAGGGAGGGATACAGAGAGAAACAAGATACGGAGAGAGACAGGGAGGGAAGGAGAAAGGAAGGGAGAGATAGAAACAGAAATAGAGAGACACAAACATAGACACAAAGACACAAAGAAAGAAAGACAGAAAGGGACAGACAATGAAAGTGGAAGAGACAGAGAGACACAGCTGATCATCCCAGAACATTAGTATTACTATGACTTTGTACACAGTACATTTCACTTTGATTTCATGGAGGACTTTCCAGGTTTTTCTGAAAGCATCCTGCTCAAAATTTCCCATAAAACAATAATATTAAGTCATAATTACCTACTACAATTTTTTCATCTATTCCCCAATTGAAGGGAGAAAGGAAGATAGAGACAGACAGAGACAGAAAAAGAGAGACATTGACACAGACAGAGAGACAGAAAGGAGCAGAGAGACCAAAAGTGGCAGAGAGAGCCAGAGCCAGAGCCACACAGACACACAAACAGACACACACAGACACAAAGACAGAAACAGAGAGAGATAGAGACAGACAGATACACATAGGGGAGAGGGAAAAAGGGAGACAGAGACAGAGATCTATATAGAGAAGGAGAGTTAGAAACAGAGACAGAGACAGGGAAAGAGAATTTAATAAAATATTTACTAGATGATTGCTGCTTACCAAATACTCTACTAGGAATATTGAAACAATCCCTATGTTTGGTGGAAGAAAATACAAAAAGAGAAAGGTGGGAAGAGAAGTTGAGTGTATTTAGAAGAAATAAAACATCTTATGTAGAGTGACCCTAGAGGCAATAAACAGCATGAGTTAGAACTTCTTCTTTTTAGAAATATTCATTTATCTATTTATTTATTTTAATTAAAGCTTTTTATTTACAAAACATATGCATGGGTAATTTTTCAACATTGACCCTTGCAAAACCTTCTGTTCCAAATTTTCCTCTTCTTCCCTCTCCCCTCTCTCCTAGATGGCAGGTAGTCCAAACCATGTTAAATATGTTAATATATGTTAAATCCAATATATGTATACATAGTTATACAGTTATCTTGTTGCACAAGAAAAATCAGATCAAGAAGGAAGAAAAAACTGAGAAAGAAAACAAAATGCAAGCAAACAACAGCAGAAAGAGTGAAAATGTTTTGTTGTGTTGAGTAGAACTTCTGATGATAACACTGGCCAAAAAGGGCTTACTAATGATCAATATAGACTTAGAGAGTAGTCAAAGATCAGTCTGGAAAGTAAACTGCTAATAACATGAATTTAAGTGGCTGTGCTCTCTTTGCCAGAAAGATGATTTACATTTTTTCCAACTATGAAAAAAAGGTTTTGTTTCCTGTTTAAAGCATACAAAAATTAAGAAATACATAGAAGAAAAATGTGAGGGATATAGAAGATATCTCTGAAATTGCATCATATAGTGTGTTGTCTATTCTGAAGTTTTGTAACATCCCTTAATTTCTCACCAGGATGAAGACTTTTTGTTTATGCCCTCCAGAAGCATCTTCATCCTGGAACATCACTAGAATCTGAGAGTTCCTACTTTGTGGCTTCTCCCTATGATTGGATGACTCTTCCCATAATCTGCATTAAAAGAGCTTGCCTAGACCAACCTGTTTTCATTTCTCACCAGTTTGCACTCTGGGATTGTTGTTGTTTTTTTCCTTATTATTTAATATTTTTATTTTTCTCCAGTTATATTTAAAACAATTTCTTGACATTTGTTTTTAAAACTTTGAGTTCTAGATTCTATTCCTTATCCCTACCCCCAACCTCATTAAGAAAGCACACATGAAGTTATAGAAAACATTTCCATAAAAGTCATGTTGTGAAAGAAAACTTAGATCCCCCAAACAAAAAATGTGTAGAAAAAAATGAGAGAGAGAGAGAGAGAGAGAGAGAGAGAGAGAGAGAGAGAGAGAGACCTTCAATCTGTAAATCTATATTCAGAATTTTTTTTTTCTGGGAGTGGATAAGATTTTTTTATACTAAGTCCTTCAGAGTAATTATGCGTCATCGAACTGCTGAGACAAGCAATTATTCACAGTTGATCATTCTAGAACATTATTATTACTTTGTACTCAGTACATTGAGCTTTGCTTGATTTCATGGAGGACTTTTCAGCTTTTTCTGAAAGCATCCTGCTCATCATTTCCCATAAAACAATAATATTGCATCATAATCACGTACTACAATTTTTCATTCATTCCCCAATTGATAGGCATCCCCTAAATTTCCATTTTTAAGCAGAAAAGGAAGTTGCTACAAATATTTTTGTACATAGAGCTGTTTTTCCTGTTTTTTTAATCTTTTTTGGGACTCATACTTAGTAGTGGTGTTATTACGTCAAAGAGTATACATGATTTTATAGTCCTTTGGGCACAGTTCATATTATTTTATCATTTATCAATTGGAGCATGACTCCCCCTTTTTTATAAATTTGACTCAATTCCTTTTATGTTTGAGAAATAAAGCCTTATCAAAAAAAAGTTTCACTTTATTTCTTCCACATTGATTCTATTCTCTCCTTTCAAGAGTTTTACTGCTGATCACTCTCTCCTCAATGTTTTCTCTTCTATCACCCTCCCCCTTCCCATATTCTTCCTACTTTTCTGCAATAGAAAATAAATTTCTATATCCATACTAAATATTCATGTTATTTTCTCTTTGAACCAATTCTGATGAGAGTAAAGTTTACTTTTTTTCCCTGTCCTATCTCTTTCCCCCTCCACTGCATCTTGATTTCTCTAAAATCATAAGCTTTCATTTGCTCAGTACTAATTTTTAAGGAATTATTTTGCTTAGTGAGCTTTTGTTCCTCCTTTCCCATGTGGCCAATTTTTCTTTTTAAGGCATTCTTCTCCTCATTAGCCTTTTGTATTTCCTTTTGCACCACTCTCAATTTTTTATTTAATTTTTCCTCAATTTCTTTCACTTGATTTTCAAAATCACTTTTGAGCTCTTCCACAGTCTGAGGCCAATTCTTATTTTTCTTGGAGGGTTTGGATGTAGGAGCTTTGACTTTGTTATATTCTTCTGAATATGTGAGCTGATCCTCCTTGTCACCATAGTAACTTTCTATAGTTAAAATTTTGTTGTTGTTGTCTGCTCACTTCCCAAACTATTACTCAGCTTTTAACTCTTTGTTAAAGAAGGGATCTGTTTCCAGGATGGAGAGTGCTTCGTTACAAGTTTCAGGGGTTTTGTGCAGCTGTTTTCAGAGATCCTTCAGGGGATCTGACCACAAGCTCTCTTTTCTGCTCTGGAGCTGTTAGGGATGTCCCTACCCCTGTGTAGCTGAAAGATAAAACAGAGTCCTTCCAACAAAGAGACCTCCTGTGAGCTAAGCCTCCAGAAGCTGCTGTGGTCACCACTGCCCACATCTACTCCTGGGATGCTGGTTTCCCAGGAACCTCTCACTTTACTGACAAAACTTTCCTGCTCAATTTCCAAATCATTTTTGGTATTTCTGAGATGAGAGGTATAGAAATTACCAATGCTATTGCTAGTTCAGCGGTCCTTAATCCCATTCCTGCATGGCTGGCATAAGGCTAGGGCTATACTGGTGCTGCTTGCACTGGGACTGTGTGCTGGCCTCCCACCCTGGTTCCACAGATCTTTGCTGCTGACCTTCTAAGTTGTCTTCTGGTGTAAATATTCTGCTCTGAATTTTTCGATGTTCTAATGTTCTAAAATTTGTTTAGCCTTTATTTTTTGCTGCAGCAATTGGGGTTAAGTGACTTTCCCAGGGTCACACAGCTAGGAAGTGTTAAGTGTCTGAGGCCAGATTTGAACTCAGGTCCTCTTGACTTCAGGGCTGGTGCTCTATCCACTGCACCACTTAGCTGCCCCAGTTTAATCTTTATTTAAAGGAATCTGGAGTAGTATGGAGGAGCAGTCTCTATTTTGTCATCTAGGCTCTGCCTCCCACTCTGAAGATTGTTAACTATGTCTCTGTACTTAATTCCTTCATCTCACTTCCCACACATGTTCAACTTTCTTTTATGTATTATTTTCTTCCATTAAAATATAAGCTCATTGACTCTTTCCTTTTTACTGAAGTTGTATTCCCACCACTTATCATAGTGTCAGGTATATAGTAAATACTTTATAAATGCTTTTTGATTGACCGATTGACCAGTGGTATTTAGTTTTTAAAGGTAATTACAGAAGGGCATATTCTCATAAGTCCTACCAAAATAAAAAAAAGATTATAAGAACCCAGAGAGGTACTTTTTGTATGTCTATTGATTACTAGCAAATATCAGTAAGGTTCATCACTAGAAATTTTCCTTATAATTGATAAATTCTACTTTTCATAGCAACACATGCAGTTCATGTAACTGAGGGGGAAAATGTTTCCTATATGTAGTGGAATAGGAAAGATCAAGGCTAAGGAAATCATGGATATTAGGCAATCAGCAGGTTTTTAAAAATGCAATAAAGTGCATTGTCAATTTAGTTCAACTGATTTTCTATGCTTATAATAACATTTGAGATAGGCTTGAGAGGCAAGTTCCTTTTATTGGATGACTAGAATTCTAATCTCTGCTTGCCAGCTTTTTGATTTATATTTTTTTGGGGAAAGTTAGCATTCAAAGTAATTTTCCATTATTTAAATCTATCCCTATTTTTCCTTTGAAAGTATCTTTTAAAAATAACTGTCATATAATTTCATATGCCCCTTCCCTAAATCAGTTCACCTATGCCTTAAAAATGATGTGAAAACAGAATGCTTTTTTTCATCTGCATTACATACCACAATTTTTAAATGATTAGCATGATTGCAAAGCTTATGTGATTAAGTTCAAGGAATGCAATGAAAAATTAACAATTCAAAAACCCATTTGTTTTAACATTCAGAGCAATGACAATGCTATCTGCATCCAGAAAGAGAATTATGGAGATTGAATTGGGATCAAAGGATAGTATTTTTACCTTTTTTCTTTGTTTTTCTTTCTCATGTTTTTTTTTTTTTGCTCTTTTGGTCTGATTTTTCTTACACAATAAGACAAATGAGGAAATATGTTTAAAAGAATTGCACATATTTAACTTGCGTCATATTTTTTGTTGTTTTCAGGATGAGGGAGGTAAGGAAGAGAAGAAGAACAATTTGAAACACAAAGTCTTACAAAACTGAATGTTGAAACTATCTTTTCATGTATTTGGAAAAATAAAATACTACTGAGGACAAAAAAAATTTCCCTATAACTTTGATATAATAGCAGGTTGCACATATCATAGAATGAAAACATATGCTCCCTTTCAGAATTAAAAAAAAAATTATAGTTTTCCTCATTTGAAGTTGATGAATCTGAAGTTCATCAAAAAGAAAAAAAAAACTTCCAGGGGTCCCGGAATTAGCTATTGGCAAAGGTAAATCTCAGATATTATTGCTGTTATTGAGTCATTTTAGTCATATCAAATTTTCTGTGACCACATTTGGGGTTGTCTTGGCTGAAATATTGGAATGATTTTCCATTTCCTTCTCCAGCTCATTTTACAGAGGAGGAAACTGAGGAAAACAGGTTAAGTGACTTACCCAGGGTCACACAGTTTGTCAGTATATGAGACCACATTTGAACTCAGGTCCTCCTGATTCTAGGCCAATAACTCCATCCACTGTGCCATCAAGACCTAGGATAATGACTTCCTAATTGCTTTTTGCTACCTGGTGCTGTTGCCTGTTCCACCACTATATTTAATGAAGCACTGTCATTTTCATTTATGAATCATGCTATCTCAAGTGCAACACAATGATAGAAAAAGCAACTTGTTTTATATGCAATATTTGATAATGTTCCTTTATTAGAAGATGGATTATTCCCAGCAGTATGTTACTGTAGCCAATATTAGTCTTGTTTATTGATTTTCCTGATGTTCTAGAAAAAGAGGAAAGCTGTATGCTAATAAAATGCTGATGTTATTTAAAAAGTTCTTAAAATGTCAACAACAGTTTGCCACAGAGAAAAGAATGATAAGATTAGACTGCAAGGGTTCAAGATGTGGCTTTTTAAACTATGAGTTGTATGTAATTGGGTAAGGCCCTGAAAATCAACTTCCTCATTTATAAAATGCTAATAATAAGCATTCAAAAGATTTAATTAGTTAATACATATAATGTGTTTTATAACCTCAAAGTTTTCTAAAGACATTACAGTTGATACTTATAGACCACAATAATAGTTACTGAATAATCTAGTATCTGAAAAAAAAAATTAGTTGAAAGTCATTAAAAGAGTAGCTATCAGTAAAACACAGAAAAGTCCTAAAAAGATCTTGGCATTGTGCTCTATGAACACAAAAGAACCTAATATGGCACATGGAATATAATGTTGAACTAGTAGTCAGGAAGCTTTGGGTTCAAATCTCATTTTAGATACTAGCTGTGTGAGCATCAGTAAAATGTTTAACATATCTGACCATCTCTTTTTTTATTCATTGCATAAGACTATTAAATATCTTATAGTTGTAAGGATCAGCAGAGATGAAGTATACTAAGTACCAGTTAAAACTTAAAGTGCTTTATAAATGTGAGCAATTAAGGATGGTGATATTTCGATGGTAAAAGGGAATAAGCTTTTGTGTAGTGCCTATAATGTGTCAGGCACTAAGGTAAATGCTTTTCATTTATTTATGTTAACTAGTATTATCTCATTTGATTCTTCACCAATCTCATCAGGTAAGTGCTGATATTATCACCGTTTTACAATTGAAGAAATTGAGGTTAAGTGATTTGTTCAGGTTCACATAATAAATATGGAAAAGTGAATTTGAATTGAGATCTCCCTGACTCTAGGCCCAAGCACTCTATCCACTATACCATCTAGCTACTTTTGAAGGAAAGATAACTAATGAATAGTCTTTATTCTTTGTTGGTATCCATGCAGTATGAAAAAAAAAGTACCAAAAATTACTGTTGAGTGTTTTGTGACAGAAGATTTTTAGGGTTTTGTGGGCAAGAGATACATAAATGTGTATGTGCTGATGGTTTTTAATGTACATTGTTAGAGAGAATAATCATATCAATGAGGTCATGGATCAATTGAATAAACAAATATTATTTACAATAGTACTAATATCTGTAGTATCAGTTGAAATAGTAATAGCATTAGTAGTAGCAGCAGCAGAAATATATCTGCATACTTACAGCAGTTAATTATAGGCATAAAATAAAAAATGTGTTATCCTTAAAAATTATGAACATGCAAGAAAAAAAGTTTAAATTTTATCAGTGGGAAAATATAGAAGAAAATAGATGGGAGAAAATGGAGTGCAGCAATGTATAAAGTGACATAAGAGCAATAGTGAATGGTGATGCCTGTCATTTGATGTGATGTATTATGATAGCAAATGACCAATGAACTTCCTTTGGCAGAGTAGATGGAAGAGGTATCACATCACTGCATAGGGCTGTGACAGTTCCCATGAGATATACATATGGAAGCCAGCAATTTCCCAAGAGCTCTTCATTCTCAAGTAGGTGGGGAAAAATGGATAACACACAGAGAAGAACAATCATCAATGATGGAGGAAATGGAGAAACTGACTCGGGGGTAAAGAACATGAATGAGTAAGCCATAAATGAGGGGAAGAATTTGAAAAGTATGAATAGACTAGAAGGCAAAAGTTGTTATTACTGTGCAGTTTAGATAGGAGTTATGGGAAAATTTTTAGAAAGAGAAAAATTAGGCTGCAAAACTGCTTGACAGTGAGAATGATTATATGATAGTATAGTCACCCAAGTGGATAGGTAAAAACTCCATCATTTTTGACATTTAACAGTAGGCAAGAAACATACTCTAGAGATATAGAAAATGAGCCAGTAGTAATAAGAGAATAGGGAATGTTATATAAGGGTAAAAATAATTTCTAATTTCATTTTTGTATAATTGGCTCAGGAGATAAATGAAGAATGATGCTAGCTTTTTAATTGTATTTTTCATCATTATATATTTGACAAATACTTTTTAAAAGTGATCATTTATATGGACAAAAAAGCAGAAAAAGTAATGTATATGAAACTATAAAAACTGTATATATATTTATGTATACATATATATGTGAATACACACAAAGGATTTTAAATGTTTCATTCACTTTTCTTTCTTTTTGACTTTATAATTACTCCTTTTTACCACTCATGACTCTCAGTCTCCCTACAAAAACAAATCAACAAAAATCCTCTCTTGTAATAGAGTTAAAGCGAACAAATCTATGTTAGTCATAGCTGAAAATACAATCTTCATTCTGTTTTTCTAATTTATACTTGTTTTTTAAGAACTGGAAAAATGACTTGACATAATTCTTTTGTATGTGTGTGCATTGAAAAGTTTTTTTATATATCTATATTAACACAAACACACATGTATATTTACATATATGTTCACATATATACATATACATATGTATATGTATATATGCACATATATTTGAAGCATTTTCATTTGGTTATTGATAGATGATACTTCTTTTGAGAATTGCTTGTTTTTATCTTGTTGAGGAATGACTAATTCTTATAATTTAGATCAATTTCATATATTTCTTATATATAATATCTTTATGAGAGGTTTGCTCTAAACATTTTCCCTGTTTTACTTCCCCTATCTAATTCTATCTGCATTGACTTTTTTCTTTATGAAATAAACCTAATAGTTTAATTATTAGCACTTAAAATTGTGCATTTTATCTTGTCATCCTCTCTATTCTGTATTTATTCAAGAACTCTTCCTCAATACAGAATCAAATGTTTCATCTTTCCTTCTCCCTTTATTTTATTATCTTTTATTTTTAAGTCACTTTTCCATTTGGAGTTTGTTATGATATATATTGTGAGCCATTCATCTAAATCTAATTTTTTTTCAGACAGATAATAAATTTTCTTAATAGATTTTTTGAATATTTAATCTTTATCCCAATAGGTTGGGTTCTGGGGTTTATCAAATAATATTTTTATATTTATTTACTTTTGATCTTGTATAATCACTCTTTTACTCATTAACTTTTCCACCTTCTTTTTTTCAAACTAATACTAATTTTTAAGGTCTACTACAGATTGAATGAAGCATTTTTAAAATTTTCATTATGTGTGAAATGCTGTAGTACATGATGTAACAAATAGGAAACAAATAGAAAAATAAGACAGTCTTTGCTTTCAAGGAGCTCAAATTGTAACAAGAGAGAAACAAGTACTGAAAGTCTCAATGGGAAGTCAGATAGAAAAGTCTCAAGGCCCTTTAGTACAGTAGCAAAACATAATTTTTTTCTTTAATGCCATTTTCATCAATAAAATTACATTAGGTTCTGATGCTGCACTAAACTGACAAAGTCATGACTTAAATTTAAAAATTAAAAAAAATCTTTTTTGGATTATCAAAAGATATGACTAGTAGCCCCTATGGAAGCAGGATGTATCATTTGAAATTTGATACTTTTCTCTTTTTTTCTTCCCCATTTTTTGTGAATTATTCCCCTTGATATTTTTGATATTTTCATCCTACAGATGATTTGTTGATCCATAAACTAATCTTTTATAGTTTGCTATGTCATTAAATAATAATTAGGTTTTATACTAAATAATTTTAATTAAGTAATTAGGTTATTATATATATAATACATACATGAACACACATTTCATATATAAATGTATATGAGTGTGTGTGTATGTGCATGTGTGTATGCATACAGAAAGGTTAATTCCTGTGTATTTATTCAAGGTACTTCTCTTTTTTTTTTTTAAGCTTTTTATTTGTATAACATATGTATGGGTAGTTCCCCAACCTTGATCTTTACAAAGCTTTCCAATACAAATTTTACCCCCAGTCCCCTCCCCTCCCCCAGATGGCAGGAAGTCCACTACATGTTAATAATGTTGAAATGCTTGAGAAGTTATGCAAGAAAAATCCTATCTACAAGAAAAAAAAAAAGAATCAGAGAAAGGCAACACAATGCAAGCAAATATCAATAGAGATCATGAAAATGTTACGTTGTGGTCCATATTTCATGTCCCTCTTTCTGGGTGTATATGGTTTTCTTCAGTGAACAACTGGAACTGGTTTGAGACAATTCTTTATTGCAGAGAGCCATGTCCATCAGAATTGATCATCATGTAATACTGTTGTTGCTGTGCATGATGATCTCCTGGTTCTGCTCGTTTCACTCAGCATCAGTTCATGCAAGTCTCTCCAGGCCTCTCTGAAATCGTCCTGCTGGTCGTTTCTTACAGAACAATAATATTCCATAACATTCATATACCATAATTTATTCAGCCACTCTCCAATTGATGGGCATCCCTTCAGTTTCCAGTTTCTAGCCACTACAAAAAGGGCTGCCACAAACATTCTTGTACATGTGGGTCCCTTTCCCTCCTCTAAGATCTCTTTGGGATATAGGCCCAGTAGAAACACTGCTGGGTCAAAGGGTATGCACAGTTTGACAACTTTTTGAGCATAGCTCCAAATTGCTCTCCAGAATGGTTGGATCCGTTCACAGTTCCACCAACAATGTATTAGTGTCCCAGCCCTCCCACATCCCCTCCAACATTCATCGTTATCTTTTCCTGTCATTTTAGCCAATCTGACAGGTGTGTAGTGGTATCTCAGAGTTGTCTTAATTTGCATTTCTCTGATCAATAGTGATTTGGAGCAACTTTTCATATGACTAGAGATGGTTTTAATTTCATCATCTGAAAATTGTCTGTTCATATCCCTCAAGGTACTTCTCTTTTGCTAAAGTTATAGTTTTAGGTATTGTTTAGGTGAAACTGTAACATTTAATACAATGAGAGTACACTGATTACCTCACCTTACCTGAAAAATAATTATTGTTGTTAGGAAAGAATACTTCTTGACTTAATTAACAATAAGCATGAAAATAAACTATAGACCTTGAATAAATCCAAGGCATTTAAACTGGTTGCACTGTTCTGATTGAATGAATTTAGTCATACCCTGAAGAATTTGTTTAAAATGAAGAGCTATCTCAGAACTGCAGAGAGATTTAAAGGATTTTGGAGCAGAAAAACAGTAAGGGGTTAACAATAAGTGAGTTGGAAAGAATCAGCTGCATAGGAGCAATCAGCAAAGAAGGAAAAAGAAAGTTGGACTGAGCAGTGAAAGAGACAGGAGAAATTAAGGCAGGTCATTAGCACTATAAGCTTTTCATAGCAGAAGTTTTGGAACCACACCACCAATTATACTTTTGCCTGGTTCTTTGTCCAAACATTTCCAGTAACTTTTTTTCCCCTAAACCACAAAGTAGTTAAGGTTTAGAGATAATTAAAAATGAATTAAGGGAGAAAGACAGTTCTCTATTTAAATGTTAGGAATTTCTCTAAATGGAGACTTAGACTGATTGTAATCCTACTTCTCATTTTAAATTTAATCCAAATATTCAAAAACAGCAAAAGAGAAAATCAGATGAAATTGATGGCTCATGATAATATTCACAGGCATTAAGAAGCTAATGATAATAATAGGATTGTGCAAAGGTACAACACTGAAGTATAAGCAAAATACAAGCTGTTGCCTCTGCTAATTTATCATTCTTACCTTGCATCATATCAGATAAGTGATGATAATGTAAATCTTTCCTATGCTCCTACTACTATTACAAAATCTAGTAGCATTTTCCCATTATAGATATGGCAATTACTTGGATTCAGATAGGTATTACTTATTTTATTAAAGGGAGTTTAATATATTTTATTTTAATGCAATTAAAATAAATGAATTTATATTTTCTCAAAAAAACTTCTGAATCTGCTAATAAAATCATGTGACTTTTGCTATTATATTTATAATCTTATTAATATTGAAATAGCCTAAAATCAGTAAATTCAGTGGAAAAAAATATGACTATAGATTCCTTTCAAGTATTTTATTCAATGTTTAAACATTTTTATTAATCAAGGATATTTGTTTATTATTTTTTTTGTTTGTTTTGGATCATATTTATTTCACTAACAGAATATCTTCTTTTTTATTTAAAAATTGTAATATTAGTAATATTAGAATATTTTTCTTTGAATGTGTGATATATTTCAGTTGCAAATTTATTGTTTTTTTTTTTTTTATCCTCACTCCCTTTGGGAGTTTATTATGGCTTGCTAAATTTACCAAGATTGGCATGTAATTTCTATCATTTTTAAATTTAACCTATTTGTATGTGAGTGTGCATGTGTACAAAATTCATCCACTTTATTTAAAGTTTTCAGTTTTGGAATATTCACCAAAATAGTGTGTAATGATGCACTTTATTCCCTTTTATTTGTTGTGAATTTTCCATGAATATTTCTATTGGTGTTTGGCTTATCCTTTATTTTTTCTTAACTTAGCTAACGATTTGTTAATCATATTATCAATGACTTCTTCTTTTATTATTACTACTACTGCTAATCTTGGTTCTACAAATAACATATTACTACAAAAAACAGCTCTGACTTTCAGTTCATTTTCACTTTACGTTTCAGGTCAGATTTTTTTTTTCAGTTTTGCTTATATCTTCTTTGATTTCCATTATTTTAATTTTTGCTTTAGGAAAAGTTTTTTTTTTTTAATTTGTTCCCTTCCTACATTCTTTTGTTTTGCATTGATCTCATTTATTTCTTTTGTGCATTCAGAGATAGAATGCTTTTAATAAGTAGTTTTGTTTTTTGCTATATTTAAAATGTTGGGATGTTGTATTGTTGCTGATATCTTCAGTAAATTATTGTTTCTATATTTTTCTCTTAACAATGTTTTGGCATTTAATCATTTAGTCTCCATTTCAAGTTGAAAAATTTCATCCAATGCTCTTCTTTTTACTAATTATAATTTTATCATATTTTAATAAGCCATGCAATATTGGATTAGACTGGATGGAATCAGGAATCCTGGTTCCTGATTTATTTGGCATAAAGATAGTTCCATCGTTTATAATTGTCCCAACATCAACTAATACTTCTGATAACACTTTTTCATTTCATTTTAAAGGGTACCACACTGGACAGCACAGGAATAAAGGGGGCATTCCTTAAAATGATAAGCAGTATCTATCTAAAACAATAAGAAAGTATTATTTGTTTATAATGGAGATAAGCTAGGAGACTTCCCATTAAAATCAGGGCTGAAGCAAGAATATCTATCATCACTATTGTTCAATATAGAACTAGAAAAGTTGACTTTAAAAATGAGAGAAGAAAAAGAAATTGAAGGAATTAGAATAGGCAATAAGAAAACAAAACTATCATTCTTTGCAGATGACATGATGATATACTTAGAACTAACTTTTAAAAATTACTTGAAATAATTAACAACTTTAGCAAAGTTGCAGGATATAGGATAACCCACATAAATTATCAGCATTTCTTTATATGACCAATAAAGTCTAGCAACAAGAGGTAGCAAGAGAATTTCAATTTAAAATTACTGTAAACAATATAAAATAAGTAAGATTTCCAGCCAAGCCAATTTCAGGAAATATGTGAACATAAATATGAAACACTTCACATAAATAAAATCAGGTCTAAACAATGGGGAAAATATTGATTGTTCATGTATAAGCCGAGCCAAAATAATAAAAATGACAATTCTGCATAAACTAATTTACTTATTCAGTTCCATACAAATCAAACTTCAAAAAAATCTTTAATAGATCTAGAAAAAATAACATAATTAATCTGGAAGAAGAAAAATTTAAGAATATCAAGGAAATTAATGAAAAAATACAAAGGCAAGTAGTCTATCAATATCAAATATCAAACTATATTATAAAGCAGTAATCATCAAAACTATCTGGTACTAAGAAATAGAGTGGTAGATCAGTGGAACAGACCTGGGTACAAAAGACAAAGTAGTAAATGACCAAAGTAACCAAGCATTGATAAGAACTCACTAATTGACAAAAACTGCTAAGAAAACTGGAAAAAATAAGACATATATTAGGTTTAGACCACCCTATCACAATGCATGCCCAGATAACTTCAAAATATGTGCATGATTTAGATATAAAAGTTTGACCTTATAAGCAAATTAGAAGAACAGAGAATAGTCTACCTGTCAGACCTATGGGAAGAGGAAAAATTCATGTTCAAATGAAAGATAGAGAGTAGTACAAAATGAAAACTTGATAATTTTGATTATATTAAATAAAAAGGTTTTTTAAGCAAACAAAACTAATGCAAATGAGAAGGAAAAATAGAAGGAAAGCCAAAAGATGATAAACAATCTTTATAGCTAGTGTCTCTGCTAATGGTTTCATTTCTCAATGTATAGAGAACTAATTCAAATTTATAAGAATATAAGCCATTTCTCTATTGATAATTGGTCATACGATATGAATAGGAAGTTTTCAGATGAAGAAATTAAAGCTAATTATAAGACTATGAAGAAAGACTCTACTTTTAAGCAAGTGATAAATCTTAGAGATGATTTGGGAAAATTGGGACACTAATGTACTGTTGGTAAAGTTGTGAACTGATCCAGTCAGTTTGAAGAGTAATTTGGAACTCCCGAATGGCAACACCTTTGATGTAGCAATACTACTATTTGATCTGTATCCCCAAAAGTACAAATATGTTTAAAAATACTTTTAACAGCTCTTTTCATGTTGGCAAAATATTGGAAAGTGAGAGAATGCCCATCAGTTGGGGAACTAGCTGTAGTATATGAATTTATGGAATGTTATTGCGCAATAAGAAATGATGAACAGGAAGATTTCAGAAAAAACACATAGACTTTTATACAAAGTGATATAAAATAAAATGGGCAAAACCAGGAAAACATTGTACATAGTATCAAAAACATTGTGTGATGATCACCTATGATTGACTGAGCTCTTCACAGTAAATGATCTCAGGACTCATAAATGCTATCCATAATAGGATAAGGAACTGATGGATACAGAATGCAGACAAAAGCGTATTTTTTATTTATTTTATTCTTTCTTTTATTCTTTTGATCGTTTTCTTCCTTTACAAGTGTGACTAATATGGAAATATGCTTTACATAATAACGCATGTATAAGTTATTAAACTGGGGATATAAGGGATGCGTGGGAGGAGAAAAAAGAAATTGGAACTCAAAATCTTGTAAAAATAATTGCTGAAAATCATCTTGACATACCTGGAGGAAGCAAATCCTATTAAAAGTAAAAATAAAGAGAAAAAACAAAGTGCATTAATGAGAAATGTTATCTTTTAAGGCATTCCTCTGACTTTTAAAAAGTATTTCATATATAGCATGTTTTAAACTGTGATTCAAGTCAATGGGAGAGAGACACAAATCTGCACACTTAGAGCAATAAAGAAGTTAATCTGGTATCATGGAATGTCACTTTGAAACCTTTTTCTGTCTCTGTTTGCATGATTTTGGCAGTTCACTTAAACTTTCTGGGTCTCAGCTTCCTCACCTGTGAAGTATGAGGGAAGTTGGAAGAAATGGCCTCTAAGGTCCATTATGACTCTAAATCTATGATTTTCTGCTCCAACGAGTTAAATAAATATCAAAATAAGGGAATAAGAGATAGAGTAAGCAGATTATTTTTTTAAATCTGATTGGCAATATGGGTTCTATTGCAAAGTTCATTCTTCTTTAGGGACCAAAGCTGTAGTTGATGTTTGGAAGAGTAGAAATGTAGATACCCTGAACACATAATCTGTTTCTGTTGTTGAGCAAAAGAGTTTTGATTATTTTTTTTTATTTTTTATTAATACTTTTTATTTGCAAAACATATGTATGGGTAATTCCTAAACATTAACCCTTACAAAGCTTTCTGTTACAAATTTTTCCCCCCTACTCCCCACCCCTCCCCTAGATGGCAGGATATCCACTACATGATAATTATGTTAGAATACTTAAGAAATCGAATATATGTATAGTTATTGCATCATTTTTTGTGCAGGAGAAATCATATCTACAAGAAAGAATAATCTGATAAAGGAAATACAATGCAAGCAAAACTCAATAGAGAACATGAAAATGTTATGTTGTGGTCCACATTTCACATCCCTCTCTCTGGGTGTATATGGCTCTCTTCACTGAACAATTGGAACTGGTTTGAAGCATTTCATTGTTGAAGAGAGTCATGTCCATCAGAGCTGATCCTCATATAGTACTGTTGTTGCCGTGAATAATGATCTCCTGGTTCTGCTCATTTCAATGAGCATTAGTTCATGCAAGTCTCTCCAGGCCTCTCTGAAATCGTCCTACTGGTCGTTTCTTACAAAGCAATAATATTCCATAACATTCATATACCATAATTTATTCAGCCACTCTCCAATTGATGGGCATCCATTCAGTTTCCAGTTTCTAGCCACTACAAAAAGAGCTGCCACAAACATTCTTGCACATGTGGGGCCCTTTCCTTCTCTTATGATTTCTTTGGGATATAAGCCCAATAGAAACACTGCTGGGTCAAAGGGTATGCATAGTTTGATAACTTTTTGAGCATAGCTCCAAATTGCTCTCCAGAATGGTTGGATCCGTTCACAGGTCCACCAACAATGCATCAGTGTCCCAGTTTTCCCACATCCCCTCCAACATTCATCTTTATCTTTTCCTGTCATTTTAGCCAATCTGAAAGGTGTGTAGTGGTACCTCAGAGTTGTCTTAATTTGCATTTCTCTGATGAATAGTGATTTGGAGCACTTTTTCATATGATTATAAATAGTTTTAATTTCATCATCTGAAAATTGTCTGTTCATATCCTTTGACCATTTATCAATTAGAGAATGGCTTGAATTCTTATAAATATGAGACAATTCTCTATATATCTTAGAGATGAGACCTTTACAGGAACCCTTAAATGTAAAGATGATTTCCCAATTTGATGCTTCCCTCCTAATCTTGTCTGCATTAGTTTTGTTTGTACAGAAACTTTTTAACTTAATATAAACACAATTATCTATCTGGTGTTCAATTAAGAGTTCCAGATCTTCTCTGGACATAAATTTATTTCATCCCCACAGGTCTGAGAGGTAAACTATCCTATGTTCCTCTAATTTGGTTATAATATCACTCTTTATATGTAGATCATGAACCCATTTAGATCTTATCTTGGTGTGTGGTGTTAGGTATGGGTCCAGCCTTAATTTCTTCCACACTAGTTTCCAATTTTCCCAGATGTTTTTGCCGAATAGTGAGTACTTATCCCAAAAGCTGGGGTCCTTGGGTTTATCAAACACTAAATTGCTAACATTATTACCTAGCTTGTCCTGATATCCTATCCTATGCCACTGATCGACTGCTCTATTTCTCAGCCAGTACCAAATGGTTTTGATGACCCCTGCTTTATAATATAGTTTTAGATCTGGTACAGCAAGGCCACCTTCATCTGTCTTTTTTTTTTCATTAATTACCTTGAAATTCTTGACCTTTTGTTCTTCCAAATGAACTTTGCTACTATTTTTTCTAGATCTGTAAAATAATTTTTTGGGAGTTTGATTGGTATGGTGCTAAATAAATAAATTAGTTTGGGTAATATTGTCATTTTTATTATATTTGCTCAGCCTACCCATGAGCACTTAATGTTTTTCCAATTGACTAGGTCTGATTTTATTTGTGTGGAAAGTGTTTTGTAGTTTAGTTCATATAGTTTCTGACATTCTCTTGGCAAATAGATTGCCAAATATTTTATGCTATCATCTGTTATTCTGAATGGAATTTCTTTTTCTATCTCTTGCTGCTGAACTTTGTTAGTAATAATTAAGAATGCTGAAGATTTATGTGGATTTATTTTGAATCCTGCAACTTTCCTAAAGTTGTGAATTGTTTCTGGTAGTTTTTTAGTTGAGTCTCTAGTGTTCTCTAAGTATACCATCATGTCATCTGCAAAGAGTGATTATTTGGTTTCTTCATTACCTACTCTAATTCCTTTTATCTCTTTTTCTTCTCTTATTGCCAAAGCTAACATTTCTAATACAATACTAAATAGTAATGGTGACAGTGGGCAGCCTTGTTTCACTCCTGATCTTATTGGGAATGGTTCTAGTTTGTCTCCATTACATATGATGCTTGCTGATGGTTTTAAGTAGATGCTACTAATCATTTTAAGGAAAACCCCATTTATTCCTATACTCTCTAGTGTTTTTAATAGGAATGGGTGTTGGATTTTATCAAATGCTTTTTCTGCATCTATGGAGATAATCATATGGTTTTTGTTAGTTTGATTATTGATATAATTGATTATGCTGATAGTTTTCCTGATATTGAACCAGCCCTGCATTCCTGGTATAAATCCTACTTGGTCAAGATGTATTATCCTGGAGATAACTTTCTGTAATCTTGTTGCTAAAATCTTATTTAAGAACTTTTGACTATTAAAGGACCATTGCTGGGTTCTTATACTTCCTACATTTCTGAGCTGCCACATATATTTTTCATCTGGGAAGAAAGATGAAGGAATGCTTGCTGCACATATTTAAGTCACCTTATACTTCACATTTTCCTTTTTCATTTGAATATACTTATAAGAGGGAAGGCAATACTATGAGGGTTCTAGGAGTTGGTAGCTTGGTAGACATTCCTTCTTAATGACAACAGTTTCCAGCTTTTGAGAGAACGACTTGTCACTTAAACATTAACAAAAATTTTCCCTGTTATCTCTTTTCTTGGCCGAAGGAATTAAGAATTTGTGTCTTTGTTTGTATATGTGAATAGGCGTGTTTTTGGTTAAAGATATGTTTATTGAATGGTCAATATGCCCTTCATTCCATAGCTACTCATTAGTAAATCTATTTTAGTCTTTTTTTCTTTTCATTTTTTTATAGGATGATTCCTGTGTCTACACATCTTCATCTAAGGAGAAAATATCAAAAACAGAGAAACTGTGAACTATTCAGCCACTTTATGTCCTAGTACCTCAGTTTTCTCTCTTAATCTTCTCCACCAATCCTAAAATATTTACTTCCTCATGCTATATATAAACTGCCTACAAATTCTATTCTCCTAACTCAGAGTTGATCTTTATGTATACTTCATTGTACAAAATGTTTCCTTTGCCCTCTTTCTAAAAACCCCTGGTACCTCAATTAATAGTTAAACAGGAAAGGAATTTGACCAACTAATTTATACTAAAATTGGAGTGAACAGTGATTAATTTGAAGTGCTTATCTCTTCTAGGAATATTTTATTGTAAAAGAGGAAAGATGAATTGATACTGACTTAAACAAAAGTAACAAAATGCTAATAAAAAAAATAGTAGAGCCACCATAGTATGATGGCTAGTACCCTATATTTGGAAGTCTTGAATTTAAATCCTATCTCAAGCTTTGTCAACCTGAGCAAACCACTACTCTTTTCTGGGGTTCAAATTCCTCTTGTAAAAAGTTAAGTGTTTGGTTTTTAACAGCATCATAGGCTGATAGGGAAGATATCAGTCATGGTTGAATTTCCTCCTACCCTTCAAATACCATGATATATCAAGAATAGAATGTTGTCAAGAGAAGTGACAAAGTTTATGTGGCTCATAACTCTCATATTGTTTTCCCTCTCCCCTTTCCCCTAAGTGCCCACCAGTCATTTGTTTGATAATTGGGTCTAGACTCTTGCCATTTGATGTCAAACTTACTGGCTGATAGTTTCTATGATTCTGCCTCTTTTGCTTCTTTGGAAAAAATGGACAATTCAATTTTCTAAGCTATCTTGAAGGAAGTACTAAGATAAAAAGCATAGTGCTAGTCAATGAAAAATAGCTCTTGCTCTCAAAGGAATTTTCATTGTCTTATAGAGGAGGTAATATATTTTAAGAGATAAATTAATACAACATAATTTGAGAGAAAGAACATTACTTGAGCATTTGATTGCTATCTGACTTAAATTGTGCAAAAAAGGAAAGAGTTCTAAAAATATATGCATTAAGAATTCCAACTCCAATATACTTTTATTTATCTCTTTTTCATAGTTCCTTAAAGGTGACAAATGGATTTTATGACCACATTAGTTATTTATATCAGTAACTTGAAATATGCCTGTAGTCTGAAGATTTGAATTTATTTTTGGGAACCTTCACTTGTCTTGAGCATCTTATCAGATTTTTGCCCATGATTACCGTGGCTACTTGGAAACTCAATTTTTTTTATTTTAATAGAATAATTTGGAATAATAAAAAAAGAGGTTAGTGCTTCTGATCTTTCACTGTTAGATTGTATAATGGAATGTATTCTTGTCTTGTAGTTAGAAGACGTAGAGAATTCCTTTCCCTTCAACTGACTAGAATGATCTTGAGAAACTTACTTGACCTCTCTGTCTCATTTTTCATAACCTTCTTTTGAGATAATATTTTCTTCCCAGTGATATTGTGAATTTCAAATGAGATATGTTTCAGTGATCATAACTAAAATCAATAACCTTCTACTTAATATATCTTCTCATTTCTCACTTTTTCAATTTATATAAATATCACTTCTAGAATAAACTTTGTAGGATCACCATTTTTGATCATATTGCTTACACTTAAAACAAACAAACAAACAAAAAACCAACTCTCTATGGCTTTCCATTGTGAACTGAATAAAATTCACTTTCTTAGTTTGGACTTCAAACAGCTTTTCAAATTTAACAACATGCAATGCTTTTAGCAAAATGTACTCTTTTTCTGTTTCTATTCCCCTCCCTTCTCTACTTTTCTCCTTTCTTCTTTTTTATTGTCTTTTCACTTCAGTTCCCTTTCTTTTTCTTTCCTTTGGAGGACTGAAGTCTAGAATTTCCAAATTTCTCCATAACAATGTTTATTAAAAATATGAATCAAAATCTGTAATGGTAAATGTCACTGTCCTAGAAAGCCTCATAACACATGCCAATCTCCAGATATTATCTGTGAATAAAATTGGCTTCCTATAAAGTCAAGAAAGGGAATAAATATACAGAGCCTGCTATTTGTCAGGGACAATGCTAAGTTGATTTTTATTAATATTACTCATTTGATTCTATAGGAAGATCCAGGCTACAAGTGTAATCTTGGCAAAGACATTGCCAAAAATCTATGATATGATTCTCACCATCAGAACCCAAAGCTTCAATAATTTGTAAATTAGTCTCTCAAGAATCTTCACTAACTATCCATAGTGATACCAACTCCATGGTACCTTAATACATTTGATATGACTATCCATCCTGGCATTCTACTCTTGAGATGAACATTGAAAAGAAGTTCAGCTGACAAATGAATGGCAGTTCTAGACAAGTTTGATTTCATATAGCCTGCCTCCCACACATGTTGAATGGTCATAATTGAGTGTAATACCATATTCAAGAACCAAGAAATGGCACATATCTGTATGAATCTGTGTACATCTAAATATTTTCATATACCACAAATAACAGCAAAAAAGAAAGGAAATACAAATAAGTCCAACTGCTATTGTTTTCAGTTTTTTAAATTTTAAATTATTCCAATTTTTTCCAGTTTAATTCAATTCTCCAAATTTCAACATCTCACAATTCAATTCTTACTTAATTCTGCATATATTCTCCTAACTCCTACCATTCTGTTGTATCTACTCTTTACAATCAAATATTGATTAATTTCTTTATCCATCTTCCTAATGTCTTGAATGTCAAAATATCCTGGCAAAAATATTGTTATAATCAACTATTCCCCATCTTTCCTGAACCCATGATATGAAGAATGGGAGAAGGAACTATTTTCTACAATATGTATCACAAGTGCCCCAACATTTACATACTGCCTTTTAGATAAAGAAGACTCTAACTTCTTAAAAGGAAATATATCCCTTGCTATTTACCCTGCCCAATTAACATATACCCAACTGCTCACCTGACAGAAACCTCCAGTTTTAAGATACCACTGAACAACTCCAAATGCCTCTCCAGCAACTGAATAGTGTTTCTTCCACAAAAAAGAACTAAGTGGTAAGAAACAGTAAGTGATGAAAGATTAAATGTGAATTCAGTGATAAAAAAGGTAAAATCATCAGACTGTTACTACATACTACTACAAGCAATGAATGCAAAGTAAAAGACAAAGGTATTGTTAACATGTAGAGTTATAAAATCAGATGGAAAAACTGTGCCTAATATTTGAAGCTATACTATTTACAGTAATGACTCACAAACTTGATACCAGTTTGTATCTAAGTCTTTTTCTTTTTGTATCTAAGTCTTAGTAGACTTAGATCAGTATGAAAACAAAACTTTGCGAGACAGAAAGATAACCAAGCTAATAAGTGATAAGGCAAACAACTAGAATAATGTGTATTTCTGAGTCTTATTTTTCTCCATCTGTAAAATGAATACAGGACTTTTCTGTGAAAGAGGGGTTTTGTAAATTACTTTAATTTTTTAAAAATCCAGATAGATAATATACCAGTCATTCCATCCCATTCTATCAATCATAAGGAGCCATCTTAAGTAACCTTGTAGAAGTTTTTCACGTAATTCTAAAGATAAGTTCAGATAAAGTGAATCATTTACCCCAAAACATTGGAGTGTAAAAAATGAGGAGTGATTCTTTAAGTTAAAACAACAGCAATGCAAAGTGGAGATATATCTAGAATCATTTCCACTACCTTGTAAAATCAGTGACTGGATAATTATATCTATTTGACTTTCACAAAAGCACTATGAAAAGCTATGGCACATTGAGGCGGTTTTTAAGATGAAGTCCTTTTTTTAGATTTCCCTGCTTTGAACAGACTCAATAATAGACCAATGCATCTTGATTTGAATATGCTCTTTGATATTCCACCTTGGGCACTAAAACAACTTGAATCATATTCCCAGAAGAGGTTAAGACTTAGGCTCATGACCTGAGGTTAAATAAAGGGGAATGAGACACCTACAAACAAATGTTCTAATTTAACAGTTTCAAGAGCATGCTTTCACATTCAAATTACATTTCACCCTGACTTCTAAGGGTAATCAGAAAGGTACTATTTCTGGACAAATGGAAAAAGTTGCTAGGGTCCTCACAGACATTGTCAATACATTAAGAGAATACTAGCCAATTTTAGAAGTATATTGCTCCATTCTTTTTGTTTTATAATACAATATCCTAAAAACAGTACTGGTACCCATCTAAAGTATGTAAGTAAAAATTAATATCTGGGGAAATAATAAGACTTCTTTGGATTCAGCAATGTGGAGAATCCAGGTTAGCATAAAAGTAATCAATTTAATTCATTTCTTTGATAAAGAAATAAGGATTGTACAGAAGTGGGTTTGAATTTAAATTTAATGATGTCTCCTTTGTTACTTTTCTAAAAATTAAGTAGGAAGCAAATATAATTTTCTTTTTGAATATATTACACTGAAAAAGATCAAAATTAAAACAAGTAGATTGACAATAGTTTAATTCTTAGTTGCTATTTTACAGAGGATAAAGCCACTTTAGAGAAATTACATAAAATTGCATTAATCATTTTATTATGTAAGTAACGATGAATTGGTGATTAGTACATGATATGAACTGTTCTTTCTCACTTACGTATCTATGATGAATCAACAT
This sequence comes from Myrmecobius fasciatus, assembly GCA_023553655.1. Taxonomy (NCBI): domain Eukaryota; kingdom Metazoa; phylum Chordata; class Mammalia; order Dasyuromorphia; family Myrmecobiidae; genus Myrmecobius; species Myrmecobius fasciatus. The sequence goes on from JAJPUD010012015.1 coordinate 46,691, forward strand.
ATTTATTTGTTTTCTTTTCAGTAATAATTTTCCTTTGAAAACAGTGAACTTAAAATAATAGCTCGCATCTGATCTGAACTGTTTTGAGGTTTGAGGGGTACTTTTCTTATAACAATTGTCCGAAATTCAGGGTTTTTTTTTGCTGTTGTTTTGTTATTTATATGTTTGTTTTAGTTCTCTTCAGGCTTGTAATTTCCTTAGTTTGGGGAAATTCTCAGTGTGGAAACACTTTTCACATGGAGGTCCTCAACTTCTATTACACATTTATCTGAGTGCAAAATCCAATGTTCTAGAGGCATTCTCATTCTTTTAATATTTTTTTTATTAAGGAATTATTTTCTTTAGTGAATTTTTGTGCTTTTTAAAGCCATTTTACTCATTTTGGTTTTTTGTGCTTACTTTACACAATTATTGACTCCTTTCATAATTTTATGCATCACTCTCATTATTTTTTACCATTTTTTCTCACCTCTTATTTAATTTTTAAAATCCTTTTTGATCTCTTCCAGAAATTCTTTTTGAGTCTATGCCCAATTCATGTATTTTTTTAAAGTTTTGGACATAGCAGACTTTGTTGTCTTTTGAGTTTGTTTGATCATCCCTGCCATTATAGTAACTTTCTACGGTCAGTTTTAGTTTTAATTTTAGTTTAGTATAGTTTAGTTTTTTTTCCTGTTTCTTCACTTTCCAGCTTATTTCTTGATTTTTAACTTTATGTTAAAGTTGGGCTCTGTTCTTAAATTAGAGGGGATAGTGTCTCAAGCTTCATATTTTTACATCCAATTGTTTTCAGAGCTAATTTTGGAATTCTGAAAGTTTTCAATTCTCTCCAGGTAGTATGATCTAAGGAGAGATGTGTTTTCTGCTTTCCTGGCCTCTGGTCTATGAATTCATTTTCCCTCCTGGAACTGTAAGCAAGATAAGCTTTGGTAGACTAATGCTGCTTCTTGCCCTGCAACTGTTGCCAAGATTGCAACCAGGCTCTATATCTATAATTGCTTCTAGGATATACTCTAGGAGAGTCCTGCCTCAGTGCCAACAAAGCATCCCTTATATTCCTCTTTTGACAAGTTGTCTAACCTTATCATCTGTGATTTGAGCTCTTTGGAAACCACTGCTGCAGCTTCTGTTACCCTCAAGGTCTGCTTCTGGAGTCCAGACATTGCCTGTTCCACTATCACCTCAATATGCAACTGACCTTTCTGCTGAACTTCTAAATTGTCTTAAGCTAGAAAATTGTTTCACCCTCTCCTTATGTGGGTTGTACCACTTCAGAATTTGATTTAAAGTATTATTTAAACATTATTGGAGGGGAATTTGGGAAATCTCGAATGATTTCTAGCTTTTTCTTTACCACCTTGGCTCCAGCTCCCCCTTCTTTCAGAATTTGGGATAAAATTTATCCCAAATTCTTCATTTGCTTCTTTTCATTCTTATAGCATGACAGCCTACTCATTTTTCTGTTCATGCACACTTTTCCATTCTTCTTTAGATTATTTGCCATAATGTATCTTGTATGCTCTTTTTTCATAATTTGCAGTTATATTTGACAAGTTAGGACAATGATGGTATTAAAAGATTGTGGTAGCAAATAGTTTAGTATCACTAAAAACTCAGGTAAGGTGTTTCCAATGTAGACATTGAAATTATTTAAGACTCTATTAAATGTATAGAGGAGATATTCTTCAAAAAATTTTCTGTGTAAAACTTCCAAGGAAATGTGAAGCAAATATCATAAGTATATATAAGATACTCTACAGTGACATAAAATATTTCCTGCAATAATATAAAATATTTGGGAGTCTATTTTCCAAGGCAAACTCAGGAACTATATGTACACAATTGCAAAACACTTTCCACACAAATAAAGTGAGATCTAATCAATTAGAAAAATATCAAATGCTCATGGGTAGGCAGAGCTAATATAATAAAAATGATAATTCTACCTAAATTGATCTACATATTGAGAGCCATACCACCCAAACTCCCAAGAAATTGTTTTACAGAGCTAAAAAAATAATAACAAGAGTTCATCTACAAGAACAAAAGGTCAGGAATTTCAAGGGAATTAATGAAAAAATGCAAATGAAGGTGGCCTAGCTATACCAGACCTAAAACTATATAAAGCAGTGGTCATCAAAACCATTTGAGACTGGCTAAGAAGTTGATCAGTGGAATAGGTTAGGCTCACAAAACACAACAGTCAATGACTATAGTAATCTAGTATTTGATAACCTTGAAGACCCTAGTTTCTGGGATAAAAACTCACAACTTGACAACAATTGTTTAGAAAATTGGAAACTAGTATGGCAGGAACTAGGCACTGACCCACATCTAACACCCTATATAAAGATAAGGTCAAAATGAGTTCATGATTTAGACATAAAGAGTGATATTATAAGCAAATTAGAAAAAGAAAGGATAGTCTGCCTCTCAGATCTGTGGAGAAGGAAGAAATTTGTGGCCAAAGATGAACTAGAGTACATTAGGAAATGCAAAATGGATGATTTTAATTATATTAAGATAAAAATTTTTATAGAAACAACATCAATGCAGACAAGATTAAAAAGGAAGAAGTAAACTGGGAAAATTTTATATGCAAGGGTTCTGATAAAGGCCTCATTTCTAAAATTATATATAGAAAATTGACTCAAAACAATTCAATTGGCCAAATTTAGCTCCTTTACAAAAGGAGCTAAAAAAGTAATTAAAGAAACTAATACACTAAAAATTAGAATTGAACAAATGGAAGTGAATGACTCAAAAAGACTTCAAGAATCAGTCAAAGAATATAAGCCATTCTCCTAGTGACAAATGGTCAAAGAATGTGAACAATGCTCTAATGAAAAAATTATAACCATTTCTAGTCATATGAAAAAAAATTCTCTTAATCACTATTGATTAGAGAAATGCAAATTACGACAACTTTTAGGTACCACTACATATCTCTCAGATTGGCTAAGATGACTGGAAAAGATAATGATGAATGTTGGAGGGGAAGTGGTAAAACTAAAACACATTGTTGGTCGAGTTGTGAACTGATTCAATCAATCTGAAGAGCAATATGGAACTATGCCCAAAGGACTATCTAACTGTGCATACCTGTTGATACCAGCAGTATCTCCACTGGTCCTACATTCCAAAGAGATCTTAAAGGAGGGAAAGTGACCCACATGTGCAAAAATGTTTGTGGCAGCCCTTTTTGTAGTGGTTAGAAATGGGAACTGAGTAGATGTTCACCAGTTGGAAAATAAGTTATGATATATGAATGTTATGGAATATTATTTTTCTATAAGAAATGATCAGCAGGATGACTTTTAGAAAGGACTGGAGAAACTTACCTGAACTGATGCTAAGAGAAGTGAGTAGAACCAAAAAGACACTGTAGACAACAAAAACAAAATTATGTGATGATCAGTTCATAGTGGACATGGATCAGTTCCAATGGTCTTGTGATGGAGAGAGCCATCTGCATGCAGAGAGAAGTTTATGGGGACTGAATGCAGATTGCAGCATAGGATTTTGACATGTTTTATCATTTTTGTTTGCTTGCATTTTGTTTTTTTCTAATTTTGTTTTTTACTTTTTGATATGATTTTTCTCATATAACATAACTGTGGATATATATGTATGTACATATATAAATATATATATATATACATATATATGTGTGTATATATATATATATATATATATATATATAAGGATTGCATATGTTTAAACACATTTTGGATTGCTTGCCATCTAGGGGAAGGAATAAGGGAAGGGAAAGAGAAAAAATTAGAATGCAAAGTTTTTCAGGGGTGAATGTTGAAAAATATCTATGCACATGTTCTGAAAATAAAAAAGCTTTATAAAAATATTAAATAAATAAATTTGAACCTCTCCAAAAAAAGATATCCTGCAATGACACATGCATGTATATAATAATGAATATAGGTGTATGTATATATACTTATATGATACATAATAAATTATTTTAGTACTTTTTTACTGAATATAAAGTATATAATATTATATATTGTTATTCTTGTTCAGTCATGTCTAACTTTTCATGAGATCATTTGGGATTTTTTTTGGCAAAATTGGTGAACTGATTTGACATTTCCTACTCCAGCTCCTATTTTACAAGTGAAGAACTAAGGCAGATATGGTTATATGACCTCTCCAGGGTCATATAGCTAGTAAATGTCTGAAGACACATTTGATTTCATGATGAATCTTCCTGATCTTCTGCCCATTGCTATATCCATTGAACTACTGAGCTGCCCATATAACATTAAACACACACGCACACATACATACACACACAAACACACAGGATGACTTATTGATATGTATGTTACCTGAATTCAACATTGATATCATGTTAACTACTTTCACTCCTATAACAAAATTGCATAGCAATGTTGTACAGAATACCATCTCTGGAGTCAAAAGTTCTCAGTTCAAATCCCTTAATTCTTGTGTGATCTTGGACAAATCACATAACCTTCCTTATCTTCAAGTTTTCTTCTAGGTATAAGTGGTGGGAGAGGATAGCCAGTAAGGTACCTTCCAGATCCATCTCTCTGATCTTGTAAACTTGTAAAACTCTGGACATCAGTATTTATATTCAAGGCAAATATTACAGATGGATAATGAGCAGGAATTAGAAATCAATATCAAGAAGTCCATAGAATTATAGGAACACAGAAAATGAACTGAATCATATTTGGTCTGCCTGATAGTG